>OVBE01014901.1:0-11799 GCA_900406425.1 Iberis pinnata | reverse complement strand
GAAATAAAGATCCTTACTTTAGCTTTGATGTTTATGTGATCTTCATGATTCTAACTTTTACTTATAATACAATGAAAGCTGCAATACGTATCAATGTGGAGAAGAGAAATTGAAGTTCTTCTTTCTGTTCGTGATCATATTGTTGAATTAGTACCTTCTTTTCAAAATTTCACCAATGGAAGCAAAATTGAGGTAATGTATATCTGTATTTTGCAGAAATTTAGATTCAAAAGAGGAAGATCTTGGAAGTTGAATCAGTTGAGGATTGCAATGGCCTTGACCAGGTTTGATCTATTAACTTGCTACTGATCATTTTAGGATTAGTCTTATGTGCATAAATTTGTTCTGCTGAAGAATTGTAGTGAATGTTGTCCTGAAGTTTTATGATAAAGTTGTGTCAGTTTCAGAATGTTGTCGTGAAGTTTGATGTCTTTTTTTGTTGTACTATGTTTAAGTATGTAATGAATGATGTTTTTTGAGTTTGTCTCTGTTTGATGATACATATAACAAGGTTTGATGATGCATACAACAAAGTTTGATGATGCATTAAGGATTTCTTTGTTTGCTTTGTTCTAGTTTTTCCCCATCTCTTTGTTCTAGATTGTTACTTACTTGGGAAATAGCTTCACCAATATTATGTTATAATTAAATCAGTTTGCATCTGACATTAAGCTTAATCTCTTGTACAGTATAAAAGTCTTTCGAATGTTGTTTGTATACTGGTGCATCTAACAATCTATCTAAAATGGGAAATTGCTTCACCAATGTTGTTTGTATATTGGTGGAAACGATCAAACTTGCACCAATATAAAAGTTACACTTTAAAAGTTATAATTACAAAAAATAATATTATTTTATTCTTAAAATCCACCATTTCGTTCTACTATTAATCTCTTAAAATAAGGGAATTTTTTAATTTTTTTCTAATCCTTAATAAATTAATCTAAATTTCTAACAATAATATTGCTGTAACGTAACTGTGTATGTAGCTTCCACCTTCCCTTTTATAATGATCGCTCGTCCTCTACATTCAACAAAAAAAAAATCCAAAAGGCATGAGTATTATTCTTAGATCCAATTTTACTGGACCAAGAAATAAACAATAATTCTTAGTGTTGGAATTCATAATAACTTATAACGTTTTTATAAATTCTAATTACAAACTTAATTGCTAGGATTCGTAATACTGAATTAAATCTAAGAAAAATAGAGTTTTGAATATACCTGGATATTCTGCAGCGGAACACTAACTGAATCAATCTAAGGTTTTTGAGAACTCCAAGTGTCATGCCTCTACTAGTATCCACACGCAATGAGATCGAATCTCAAAAGAGCCATCACAACAAACTATTCGTCTCTGACTCTTTTTCTCCTCTTAGGGTTTTCGTTAATCAAGTTAATCTCATTATCCCTTAACCTCAACCAACGCGCATATATATATATATATTATACGTTAACTAATTAACGTAATGGGCCAGGCCCACTTTTCTCAAAGTGATAATTCATCACCTTTTCCACTGCATATATATCAAAGTTAATAAATATGTTATCATAACATCTTATTAACATTACGTGTGTTAATCCAATTCTAATTGGATTTATCCCACATAACACATATATTAACTCTTTGTAAAACATATATCAAATATATGTTTAATTCTCTAAACCCAAAAAATTATTTTGATCTAGTTTGCTTAGGTGTGTGACCCTGTAGGATTATATAACATTAGCAATAGATTCATAAACCATAGATTATAAGCGTCTCTAGCAAAACATTATAACCACCTAGTATTAAATAATTGTCAAACCTTTAACGTTACAACTTTACTAGACTAAGTACAGAAGATTTCAGGACATTCCCAACAACCTCCCACTTATACTGGAATCATCTATTCCCATAATCCTTTTGTCTCTATATCTCGATCTCAGCATAAGGCAAGAAACTGTGCCATCCTTAATAAGCTAGATCATGTTTATCGAACTACGATTTATACTAATTAAACAAACGATTGACATTCACCTCGTTTGAGCACGACCATGCATTTCCCAGTATCAAATCTTCGACAGGCCCAGAGATATTTATCTCCTGTTATATAGGAGGGACAAATCCCATCTTGTTTCATCCCTGTTCCTTACACACTTTTCTAATACACTTGAGCGATGCCTTTATAATCACCTTTTACGGCTGACGTTTGACAAAGTCAAAGCACACTGATCCATATGTAAGAAAACATGATGAAAAAAGGTCAAATGACTATACTCTATAGTTGTCATGAGAAACTCTTATGACACTCATATAACAATCTTGTAGAGTTCTCATAGCGGGCCAGTCTGATACTATGTTCTCCAACATACATCTATGTGATTAATTTTAATACTACATATCAATGACTTCACGAAACTTAGTCATCAGTCACCTCACATACTAATCACTTATAATTATTAATGTCCCATGTTGATAACTTTGACTAAGGACCTTCTTAATTTATATCATCTTACATTTATAAGGTTTTATGATCAAGTCACANCACGTACTTGATGACCTATAAGAATAACATAAATTACATTGGGACAATTATTTAATTATCTAATAATCAAATAATCTATGAAACCAATTTCATTATTTTAAAACATAATAATTCGATGTTTTCCTGAACATCAATTCACAAACGCATATCTCCCACTAAACATAAGATTCGATCTTGCAAGAATCTAATATGACTTTCATATTCAGATCACTTACGCGGTTTATTAGGATACCATAAAATTTTACTCCCATTAGCTTACAAAAACTTTTACTCTTCTAAAAGTTGTATTACTAATAACAAATCATTTGTTATTCACTTCAATGTAAAATTATTTAAACATTTTCAAAGAATTAATCTCTATGTTTATCGTATATACATAACTTAATTTACTAAAATTATCAGCAAATACAATGAAGTATTAATTTTCTCTATTACTTTAACTTCTTGACTCATATACATCTATATGTATAAGATCTAAAAGTCATTTGATTCGTACAAAAAAATGCAGAATTTCATCACTATGAAACCTGAAATGCAATTCTTATTTATATAACCCATAAATGTCACAAGAGATTTATAGCCTTAATGATTCAAATGTTATAGACATACATTGGATAAATTATACATCTCACTCTCTAATGGGATGTTATCATAACATATTTTATCACAATAAAATCCTTCTTTTATTAAATAAAAATAATCAAATTATTCCAAAATTCAAAAGAAAAAGATAAATAAAGAAAATCTTTAAATCTTTAAATCATGTCTAAAACCAAGATAGATGAAGTCATCCTACACTTAATGTATCAACTCTTGCTCCATTATTCCTGTGTAGGTTCACTTTTTCTATTTTCCATAATTCTACTCTTGGTGGGGATCTGCAGAATTTCATAAATGTGAGAACCACAGCTGGTATCAAATACCCAAAGATTAGAATTAAATCAATAACATTTTATACATGGAGAAGAAGATTCAGAATTTTTCTTTTTCAACTTCTCTAAGTATTTCTTGCAGTTTCTCTTCCAATGCCTAGAACCATTACAATAATGACATGTGTCATCACCAGAAGGACCATGTTTAGACTTTTGAAAAGGCTTAGACTGTTCAGAATTCTCAATTCTGATTGTCTTACCATTATCCTTTGCCTTTACCATCTTTCTTAAACTTCTTATCCTTTTGCACCATCAGGACATGAGGATTTTCCTTCTTGATGTTTGGTTCATCAGTTTTAAGCATCCCATGCAACTCTGTCAAAGTCTTTGTCAAATTGTTCATGTTGTAGTTCATAAAAAACTGATCATAACTTGACGGTATGACTGTAAGATAAGGTCAGTAGTCAACTCTTGACTAATAGGGCAATCCAGTTTTGCTAGGTTATCGATATAACCCATCATCTTTATGACATGAGGGCTAACTGTATTGTCTAGCAACAACTTGCACTCAATGAGAGATTTAAGTGTTTTATACCTCTCAGTTCGTGTTTGCTCCTGAAACATTCCTTTCAGGCCAATTATCATGACTATTGGCGACTCCACGTTCTCATATTGCTTATGCAAGTCTGAGTTCATGGTTGCCAACATAAGACAACTTACATCAACCCTATCATCGAAATGCTTATCCCAAGCATTTCTTTCTGCATGTGGAAGATTTGTCCTAGGCTTCTCAGGAATCTCTTTCTCAAGGACATATTCCTTTTTCTCATGTTTGAGAACAATTCTCAGGTTGCGGTACCATTTGAGAAAATTTGATACATTAAGTTTTTCCTTCTCAAGGACAGATCGCAGGTAAAAAGCACTATGGGAGTTTGACATAACTATATAAGAAAAATTAGGGTAAACTATCTATTTTCCCACGAGTAGTATTGTATACCGACAGTTCCACACCAAACTATTGCCAGTTGCTATTTCTCCATTGGTAAAAAGCAATAGTCGATTTTAACAAATTGGAACCGAGAACAATAAAAACCAGGTACGAAACCGAAACCAGTAAACCAAACCGAAACTCATACCGACTCAACATAAACCAACCCTTTATACCCAACATCAGAAATTGCATTAGAAATAAAAATTCCCAATTTCATATCTTAGAACCCTAATTTGCAGAAGAACAGATTGGGAGTATGAGTGAATTCTCTGAAGCATCGATTGTATCATCTAGCACTCGTCGAAGAGGAAGAAATTTCGAAGTGCCTAGAAAATGTGTTTGTGGGCAGCAAATCATTAAGCTCATTTCAAAATCCGATTCCAAT
The DNA here is from genome assembly GCA_900406425.1 of Iberis pinnata. Classification (NCBI taxonomy): domain Eukaryota; kingdom Viridiplantae; phylum Streptophyta; class Magnoliopsida; order Brassicales; family Brassicaceae; genus Iberis; species Iberis pinnata. Next base: position 7,023 of record OVBE01014901.1, on the reverse strand, counting down.
CCGTTTTGTAGGTATTATAGGTGTGCCTATGCTGTTGCAAACAAGGTAAATCCAGAAAAATGTATGCTTTAAATTGATTAATGCATCAGAATCGATTTAATAAATGACAGTGTTAAATTTGCAGCTTAGGAACGATAACCATACTTTTAAATGGGTTGAAGAAGCACATATGAATGAGATTGAGTCATTGGATGAGAGAATTTCTAGGCTTGAGGAGCTACATAAAGAGATTAAGAGAGAAAGTAATGAGTTGGAGAAGATGGTGTTTGAGAAAATTCAAGTAAAGATTGAACAAGATATATTTTGAAAAGGTTGAATATGTCTTGGCCGAAAGCAAAGAATAGATGAAGAAATTGATGATTGCCCTTGTTGTTGGGTGCATTCAATTTATCTAAGTTTTTGAATGTTGTTGTTGTTGTTTTTGGAAGGAAGACATTGTGGTTATTGTTGTTGTTTGTGTAAGACATTGTGGTGTTGTTTGTATAAGATGTTGTTGGAGTAATGAAGAATAACCTAAGACATTGTGTATTTGTTGTTGGAGTAATGAAGCCATTGTGTTTGTGTATTTGTGTTATCAAGCCATTGTGTTTGTTGTTGTGTTTGTCTTAAATGTATTTGTGTTATGAAGCCATTGTTGTTGTTGTTGTTGTTGTTTAGGTTTGTGTATTCTTGTTGTTGTTGTTTTGTTAGATGTGTTATATACATTGTTAAAACCATATTACCCATCTATCAAAAACATTGTTTGTAGACATAAAACATACCATTTTTAGACATAAGTGACATAAAAAAACGGACCAACATATCCGAGAGTTTAATACTCCAACCAAAAACAGACCAAAAGACCATCTTTAACAAAGACCCGAGACTATAATAGTCCAACCAAAAACAGACCAAAAGACTACCAATAACTTAGACCCGAGACTATAATAGTCTAACCAAAAACAGACCAATAACTTAGACCATCTTTAACTTACCTATGCTTAACTGACACAGCCTTAGGAAGGTTCAACATGTGAATCTTGTTGAGAATCAGCAACAACAAGAGAACCACTTGATCTTTGACCATCTTTCTAGTGTCTTCTGCTATTATGATTAGCAGAACCACAAACTCCACAGTGCATGATCCTCTTCTTAACTTTGTCTTGCTTATTGGTAGGTGATTCATTCACTCCTTTTTTCCTTTTCTTGTCTGCCTTATTAACCTTGTTCCTTCCAGGTTGAGCTGGTTGAGGTAGCACACTAACCCGAGGAGCATTTGTTGTTGGCCAATAACATGGACCCTTTTGTGGACACAACCCTTCTATGTAGTTCTTCCTCCACATCTCTGTATGGAATAATGAACATACACCTGTCTCAGGACGCAGCTTCCTATACAAAATTACTCCATATGCATGCTCACAAGGGATGCCACAAATGTCATACTTCCGGCATGTATATGTCTTCTTATTCATGCAAACACGATGGTAATCTCCTCCTAACCTTATTCATACTGAAGGTTTGTGCTTCTATTGACTATACATTGAGAAGCTTGTTCATGTTGACCTGCTAAGAATTTCTCCACATATGGGGTACACATCCCTGTTAAAAATAAAATAAAAACAGAAACCATCATAAACCTTATAAGATATATTAATGTAAAATAATGAAAAAACAGAAAACATCATATGACATATTAATGTTTTACTTTTATGAGCATGAGAAATAGTAACCTTTTAGCAATCCTAACCATAGCTAGTCTTCTAACAGTCTCAAGCATGTCTATAAAAGGCTTCTCCCTTGCCTTGTTGATTGTGTTGTCGAAAGATTTTGTGCTGTTATTATCTACATCCTCACAGAAAGTACCAACCTTGTAGAATTCTAATGTCCAGCTCTTTAGATTTGACTTCATTATGTCATTGTAGACACCAATGTCGTATTGAAATATCTTGTCCAACCTCTCCATATACTGAGTTTCATTATAGCTCCATGCTAGATTCCACATAAGTGGCTTCATTTCTTTCTTACCTGCATGGTTCTTCTAAAGATTAGCATAGATGTGTCTAACACACATTCTATGCTCTATCTCTAACACACATTCTATGCTCTATCTTTGGCAACTCTGACTCCACAGCAAGTATAAATCACTTATAAGAAAAAAATCAAGTCCAAAAAAAACAATTCATAACCACAAACTAATCATCAAAAACCATAAATTAATTATCAAAAACCAGAAACTAAACATCAAAAACCAGAAACAAATGAACATAATAAACCAAAAAAAAATCTACAAAATTCAGAAACTAATAAATAAGAAACAAATCTACAAAAATCAGAAACTAATAAACCAAAAACCAGAAGCTAATAAACTAAAAAACGAGAAACTAATGAACTTCATAAAATCAGACAATGCTATTATCTTTTGTTTGTCTGATATCATAACATATCATTTACCATCATTTAAGCCTAAATAAATCTTCAACCTCCTCACAAACCACAACTAGTTATCTTTATTCTCCACTTGTACAACACTCCAAGCTATTGGATGGATACCATTATTTGCATCCCTACCCAAAGCAACCAACAACTGTCCTTTGATCTTTGCTTTCAAAAAACAATCATCAACCCCAATGATTTTCCTACATGTCCTTCTAATATTGTCCTTCCAACTCCAACCCCAACTGTTCGATGTAAAATTTGTTTCTCTCTTCAGCTTCTACATCACGTAACTCGTCTTCTTCAGCACCACGAACAACGATATCCATGGACATGACGTCCCTTTCTCTCGATTTCATGTTTCTCAGATTCACGAAGATCAATTGTTCGATCTTTGTGTTTTAGGGTTCCTCACGATAAAAATGTTCTTTAATTGGCGATTTTTATTTTGGTGGGTTTATAGATGTAATCGATTTTTTTTATGGTTAATTTCTCAGTTTAATCTTTGATTATGGTTAAAAATGGGTTAATCTCGGGTTTTGTCGTGTTAAAATAAGGGTTACCAAACAGTAAAACAGCCTGATTGAATTTCATGGGTATTAGATAATTCATCTTTATCATCGTGGATAAATACATATTTAAGATACCTATTGTGGGTAAATAAGTGTTAAACTTTTTAACGATGGAGAAATAGCAACTGTCAATAGTTTGGTGTAGAACTGTCGGTATACGATACTTGTCGTGGGGAAATATATAGTTTACCCGAAAAATTAAGGAAAGTTAATATGATGTTCAAGAAATTTTGAGCATTCTTAACCATTAAGAAAACTCACGCTAAACTCAAAACAAAATTTCCTCAAAATGAGTTTAGTGTTCTAAAATCCATATTTCAGTAGAATTCAAGTGAACTTTGGCTCAACCCTTGAATATCTAGCTATTTAGGTAAGCAACATCCTTGCTAATTATATCCAATATAACTCTTGGTTGTGGATAATATCATATGTATTATTCAACCCTATGTCTTTAAGCCCAAAAATGTTTTGATAGCCTAGTCAAGTAAACAAATCTTATTCCATAGGTCTAGCTCTCAAAACGCCGCAGACCTCTGCTTTGGCAGACCCGCCATACAACAAAGAAAGTCTGATTGTTACCAATTGTCTCACTATTAAAAAATCGCAAATCGCTGCTTTGACAGACCCGCCATACAACAATATAAGTATTGACAATAAAATTGGAGAGACATTAAAATACTTGATATTAATTGAGGAACTAAATTGTTATTTGATTAATATTCTATTTTAATTTATATCTAATATAAAAGAAATGAAAGATATAATTTATATAATAAAAATAATAAATAATTTGATTCAACAATTAAACTAGCAACTAATTGATTATATCTTAATTTAATTAGGATAAATCCAATTAAATAAACAAAAAAATGAAATATAAAAATATATTTCTACAAAAATAAATCTCCAATTTTTTATATAATTAAATTAAATCTATTCAAATTAGATTTTCTAATTCTAATCCAACTAGAATCATTATAGATAAAAGAATTATTTTGATCATATACAATTATAGCCTTCAAAAATCTAAACAAATTAGATTTCTTAATTCTAATCCAATTAGAATTATCAAATATAAAAAAATAATTTTGATCTCCTTTCATAATCTAATCAAATTAAATATATAAGTATTAATCAAAATAGAACTTTCTAATACCAAAAAATTTAATTTCTAATCAAATTAGGATAATTTTAATTCAATAATAGTTAAATTTATATCCAATATAAATTAGCCAAATACAATTAATACATATCTTATATGTATTTAGGTGTATTTAAAATAATTGAATTAACTCTTTAATCAAATTATAATAAACATTATTAGCATGTAATTGATATGCACACGATAAGCTTATATGATTACTTCATAAACCTTATTGAAATCATGCATGAACAACTTACCATCGATTAATAATAACTATGTTGAATTTGAATTTATTCACAAATTTACGTGAATGACAATTGACTTTCCAAAATCAAAAATACACATGTCCGTTAGCTAGATGATCAAATCATCAAAACAACTGACGAACAGTAACATTATAATTCACAGCATGCTATAATAACGAAAGCCTATATTATTAACGAAGATGCTTAGCAACAAAATATTTTCACAAATTTAATCTAGTTCAACAAACATCATATATACCACACACACACATATATATATATATATATATATATATATATATCCATATTAAATCATATTTAATTTCGATATTATGCACTTAGGCTCTGATACCACTGTTGGAATTCGTAACAATTTATAACGTTTTTATAAATTCTAATTACAAACTTAACTGCCAGGATTCGTGCCAATACTGAATTAAATCTAGAAAAATAGAGTTTTGAATATACATGGATATTCTGTAGCGGCACACTAACTGAATTAGTCTAACGTTTTCGCGCATTCCAAGTGTCGTGCCTCTACTAGTATACACACGCACACAAACTGGATCTAAACAGTATGCTAGTACCAATGAGATCGAATATCAAAAGAGCCGTCACAACAAACTATTCGTCTCCAACTCTTTCTCTGGTTTCGTTAATCAGATTAATCTCATTATCCTTTTACCTCAACCAACGCATATATATATATATATATTATACGTTAACTAATTAACGTAATGGGCCAAGCCCACTTTTCTCAAAGTGATAATTCATCACCTTTTCCACCGCATATATATCAAAATTAATAAATATGTTATCATAACGTCTTATTAACATTACATGTATTAATATAACTCTAATTGGATTTATCCCACATAACACATATATTAGCTCTTTGTAAAACATATATCAAATATATGTTTAGTTCTCTAAACCCAAAAAATAATTTGATCCAGTTTGCTTAGGTGTGTGACCATGTAGAATTATATAACATTAGCAAATGATTCATAAACCATAGATTATAAGCGGTCTCTAGGAAAACATTATAACCACCTAATATTAAATAATTGTCAAACACCTCTTTAACGTTACAACTTTACTAGAGTAAGTACAGAAGATTTCAAGACATTTTTAACACTGATTTAGAGGTAAAAAAATACTTTTGAAAGTCGAATGGTTATTTTGGGAATATGCAATTTGATTAGGAACCGATTTCGAGTTGTATACATTGCTTACCTTTACGAGCTTCAAGTATATATTTCTGATTCTTGCAATGATGCAGCATATTGTCAGTCGGCGGTGAATCTCATAGAGATAGAAGCATACATGATACAAACTCTGTAGTTGTAGTTGATATTGTGCATTCCATGGCAATGGGATAAGAATTACATATGAGATGGGTAGAAAGGTAAAAAGCTGGGGCTGTGTAATTTGTTTCTTTCTTCAGTTTGGAATCAAATCTGCAGTATATCATCATTTCACTACATTTGGGTTTTCCATGAAATAGCATTGCTTTATAATAAATCAAATTGTATGTTTGTATAGCAATTCAATGTAAAGTCTTTTTGATTATATTTTTTTTTTTGGGGGGTTCTTTCTACTTCTTCTCATCACGTCTTCCCCAAAGAGATATTAGAAGCCATGCTCTTCATCGTTTATGACAAACTGGATGCCATCTCTATTGTTAAGTAGCTTAAACTACGTAGTTATCAGATTTTGCGTTTCCAGTGGTACTGATCGCTGATGAATGAGTATCATGAGTTTCATTGAGTTTAGGGTTGCCGTATAATTGATTCTTATATAGTGCTGAATTTCGATGAATTTATTTTCATGTTAAATCTATCTAAATAAAATGTTATTGCAATCACACATCCGCACATATTTAAATTCTCTAAATGACTCTCTCTTTTGTTTAGGCTTGAGCTATAGTGCTTATATACTTTGACTGTCTAGGCTTTCCAAAGAGAACGTATCGTGTTACATAGTGAAAATGGTCAGAGATTGTATTGTTGGTTTAGCTTCTCAACTTATGCCGGTTGTGAATTGTAAGTAGTATTGAAACAATCGAATTGAAGAAGAAGTGCAAGGAAGACTTCTATGAATAACTCTTTTATTCAAAGGGAAAACTTACACAAACCCTAGTTTTAAAAACTTTCGACCTAAACACTTTCCAGATCATATAACATATATATATATAGAAACATATTAGATACAACTTTATCTCTTCCTATTATTTAGGTTCTCAATGATTTAGATAACTTCTAAATCAACCAAATATCTCAATAAGATTTTGTCCCTATTTGTTAGCTTGTACTCCAAGGATTTAGTTTAGCTCAACTAACTTCAAGCTTAATCCAACATTCTCCCCTTTAAACTTGAATTTGTCTTGAGCTAGATCTTGTACTCCTATGTAGTCTCTCATCTCCTTAAACTTGATTCTTCCAAGTCCCTTAGTTAATATGTCTACCTTTTGTTTGTTTCCCGAAACAAACTCCACACCAACTAATTCATCTTCAACACACTCCCTAATAAAATGATACCTTCGATGTATGTGCTTACTATGACCATGGAACACCGGATTCTTGGTTAAAGCAATTGCAGATTTGTTATCCACACGTAGTACCACTTTCACACAGTCTTCTCCAGTAAC
>OVBE01014900.1:0-11799 GCA_900406425.1 Iberis pinnata | reverse complement strand
CCGAAAAATATATATAAAAACGAAAAAAATTCCTAGTCAAAATACGGGTTTCTACAACGCAGACAAAGAAGCAGACTTTGTTGCGTTCCCAACCCGAGCCATGATGTGGAAAGCAATCTTGGCAATGACGGAAGATATTAAGAAACTGGTACAAACTCGCGCTGCGGGTGACGGATCAGCCACAATCCTTACAGCTCAGCCCCTAACTGGTGGGCTAAATGTTGTAAACCGTGAAGTGGTGGAGACCTTGCCTCCCCCGCCAAGAGTTGCACCAAAAAATTGGACTACTTGAACGTTCTGGAGCATATCTCAAGGCTCAGAACTAAGCACTTCACGGGAAGTTCGGATCCGATAGAAGCGGATCAGTGGAGAAGCTGTCTGGCTAGGAACTTTAGTTCCACTCGCTGCCCGGAAGACTACAGGAAGAACATTGCGATCTATTTCCTGGAAGGCGATGCGCACAACTGGTGGCTTTCGGTTGAAAAACGCAAGGGTGAACAGATTCACACCTTTGCGGATTTCGAACAGGAGTTTAACAAAAAGTTCTTCCCATCGGAGGCATGGGACAAACTTGAATGCTCCTTCCTGGATTCGGTGCAAGGTCGAAGAACTATCCGGGAATATGAGGAAGAGTTCAATCGCTTAAGGCGATATGTGGGAAGAGAGCTTGAGGATGAGCAGGCTCAAGTTCGTCGGTTTTGCCGCGGACTAAAGATCGAGACCCATGTGCACTGCTCGGTCCGGACCTTTAGTTTCATTTCAGAACTGGTGGAAAGGGCGACAATGATAGAGGCGACCTTGGAAGAGGAATATGCCTTGTACCGTTCACGGACCTAGCCATCCAAACAGGCTAACAAGGGTGGTGACCATAAACGGAAGTATGAAGCTGGTGAAGATCGCAAAACTGTTGCGAGGAATGCGGAGTGCAAGACATGTGGTCGTAGGCACGGGGGTGAATGCTGGAAGGCAACTGGTGCATACCTTCAGTGCGGAAGTAAGGATCACTGGATCCAAAACTGTTCGCGAATGGATCAAGGCCAAGGTGGAATAAGTGGGGTGAATCCTAAGACTTGTTACCATTGCGGCAAGACAAGACATTTGCAGAGGGAATGCCCTAAGATGTCAGCCAAAAGGGAAGTAGGACAGAAAGGAGGCCGTAGCAATACTGAGCCGCAGCCGCAAGCCAAACGACAACAGACTGGTGGACCGCGGGTCCACGAATTGTCAAAGGAAAGGGACGATGATGCAAACTTCAACGCGATCACTGGTACGTTTTCACCTTTCCGAATACTCTAAAAACATTCTGCATTTTCATCATTAGCATGAACAAAGTGGGAAGGAACTTAGCATTCTTGGAATGAATGTGTAGGAACCTTAGTGATAGGTGGTGTAGAAACGCACACCTTGTTTGATTCCGGGGCAACACATAGTTTTGTGAGCCCGGACATGATTGGGAAAGGGATGTTTGTGAAGGAAACATCCGAATTGAATTTGAAAGTGAGAGCTGCTGGTGGTCAGACCATGCTCTCACAAGGAATGATTCGCGAAATTCCTGTTAAGATAGGTAACGTGGAAATGCCGACATATTTAGTCATTGTTCATCTCGAGAATCACGAGGTGATCTTGGGAATGGATTGGCTTGCCAAGTATAGTAGTTTCAGCAATCCAGGCCGAGAGGATGCTGGAAAAAGGATGCGAGGCATACCTAGCCACTATCACTATGAGTGAAATTGTGCCGGATGCGGAGATTAAGGATATACCGGTTGTGAACAAATTTGAAGATGTGTTCCAAACCTTGATTGGGCTACCATTAGATAGGTTGGACCCGTTCACGATAGAGCTGGAACTGGGAACAAATCCAATCTCAAAGGCACCTTATAGAATGACACCAGCCGAGATGGTTGAGTTAAAGAAGCAACTAGAGGAGTTGCTGGATAAGGGATATATCAGGCCGAGCAGTTCACCTTGGGGTGTGCCGGTGCTGTTTGTCAAAAAGAAGGATGAAAGCATGAGGCTTTGCATCGACTATCGCAGGCTGAATAGGGTGACTGTAAAGAATAAGTACCCATTACCCCGGATAGATGAGTTGCTGGATCAATTGAAAGGAGCAACGTGGTTCTCCAAGATTGACTTGGCGTCTGGATATCACCAGATTCCAATTGATCCAGCGGATATAAGGAAGACGACATTCCGGACAAGGTACGACCACTACGAGTTTGTGGTAATGCCTTTCGGATTGACCAATGCACCGACAGCCTTCATGAAAATGATGAATGGACTATTCTAGGATTGCTTAGACGAGTTTTTCATAATCTTCATTGATGACATACTCGTCTACTCAAAGGATTGGGAAAAGCACCAAGAGCATCTGAGGATGGTGCTGAAACGGCTAAGGGAACACCAACTCTTTGGAAAGCTAAGTAAATGTAGCTTTTGGCAAAGAAGCATTGGGTTCCTTGGACACATTGTCTCGGATCAAAGCGTGATGGTTGGACCAGAGAAAATAAGAGCCATCAAGAAATGGCCAAGACCAAAGAACGCAACGGAAATCAAAAGTTTCCTCGGGCTTGCAGGATACTACCGCAAGTTTGTGAAATGATTCACAAGTTTGGCCCAGCCCTTAACACAACTAATGGGNAATGGGCAAGAATGGGGAATTCAAATGGGCGGAGAAATGTGAAGGGAGCTTCGCAGCACTTAAGGAAAGACTCACAAGTGCACCGGTTTTGGCCTTACCAGAACCGGATGTACCTGATGTGATTTATACAGATGCATCCATAACCGGGTTAGGATTTGTTTTGATGAAAAGGGAAAAAGTTATTGCCTATACATCAAGGCAATTACGAAAGCATGAAGGGAATTACCCAACCCATGACCTGGAAATGGGGGGCAGTGGTATTTGCACTTAAGATCTGGCGGTCATACTTGTATGGAGCCAAGATGCAAATATACACCGATCATAAGAGCTTAAAGTACATCTTCACCCAGCCTGAACTGAATCTAAGGCAAAGGCGGTGGATGAAACTAGTAGCGGATTATGATGTTGATATCGCTTATCATCCTGGAAAGGCAAATCAAGTGGCTGATGCGTTAAGCAGAAGACGGGCTGACGTAGACGCTGGAAAGGAGATAGCGGAATTGGGGTGCATGATCAGAACGTTAAGGCTGAATGCCTTGTCCGAAGATCAGGAACCTTTGGGTTTGGATGTGGTAAACCAAGCAGACTTACTTACAAGGATCCATATGGCTCAGGCTCAAGATGAGACCTGAACAAGATGGCCAAGAATGAACAGACGGAATATGAAACTTCGAGCAATGAGACGATTATGGTCCATGGCCGAATTTCAGTTCCGAATGCTAGCGAACTTAAGGACGAAATCCTAAGGGAAGCTCACCAATCGAAATTTTCAATCCACCCGGGGCTAAACAAGATGTATCGTGACCTGAAGCGGTATTATCATTGGATGGGAATGAAAAGGGACGTAGCAAGTTGGGTTGCTAAGTGTCCAACTTGCCAACTGGTTAAGGCCAAAAACCAAGTACCGAGTGGGCTGTTGCAAAACCTTCCCATTCCTGAATGGAAATGGGACAATGTGGCAACGGACTTTGTGACTGGTATGCCCATGACTAGGATAAAGAAGGACGCGATTTGGGTCGTGGTGGATAGACTTACGAATTCTGCTCACTTCATTCCTATAAAGAAAACGGATGGAGTTGAACACATAGCGGGCAAGCATATTGATGAGATCGTTAGACTGCACGGTGTGCCATCAAGCATAGTCTCGGATCGGGATTCGCGGTTCACATCGCACTTCTGGAAGGCTTTCCAAAAAGCCTTAGGAACCAGGGTGAATATGAGCACGGCTTATCATCCGCAGATAGATGGCCAGTCCGAATGAATCATCCAGACGTTGGAAGACATGCTGAGAGCATGTGTGCTTGAATGGGGCGGATCATGGGAAAGCATCTTCCCTTCGTCGAATTCTCATACAACAATAGCTTTCAAGCTAGTATGGGGATGTCGGCTTATGAAGCATTATTTGGGCGGCCATGCAGAAGACCTTTGTGTTGGATACAAGTGGGTGAAAGAGGCAAGATTGGCCCAAAAATTGTTGAGGAAACAACCGAGAAGATCAAGTTCTTGCGGCTTAAGATGAAAGAAGCCCAAGACCGGCATAAAACCTATGCCGATAGGCGCAGAAAGGATATACAATTCAAAGTCGGAGACTTAGTCTACCTTAAAACCATCACGTTCAAGGGAAGAGCTAGGACTTCGAAACATGGGAAGTTAAACCCAAGGTACATGGGTACTTATCATGTTATTGAAAGAGTTGGGACAGTTGCATACAAGTTGGACTTGCCACCGGAAATGGAAGCATTTCATAATGTTTTCAATGTGTCCCAACTCCGAAAACGCTTAAGGGATCAAGGCGAAGTAATTTCCGAATCCCCAGCCAACCTAAAGGAAAACTTGACCATAGAAGTTATTCCAGTCGGATCATAGATCGAATGGATAAAGGGACAAGAAGGAAAAATATAAAGATGGTCCAGATACTTTGGGAATGCGATGGGAATCAAGAGAAAACGTGGGAAACAGAGGCCAAGATGCGAACCGAATTCCCAAATATGTTTAAAGAAGCGGACAAGTGTCAAGGACTTGAACCGGTTCGAGGGCTATTCCATTTCAAGGGGGCGACTTGTCACGTCCCGGAACTTCACTAGTTCGAGGAACGAACCATGGCCAAGTAAGATCCGCAACTTGGCTATGGGAAGTGGGACAAAGGAACTTAGTTCCTTTCAAGGGAATGCAGACACAAACAGGGAATCCAAATGTGAACTTAGCCTTTAGACTCGGAAGATCCGAAAGGCTAAGTAAAAAGATGGAAAGATTTGGGCCAAGTTGTTTGGAAGCTCAAGGGATCGGAACCAACTCGGACAAAGTGAGGGATCGAGCTAAGGTAGCTGAGCCAGCTGAATTCAGCTCAGGTCAGCTCGGGCCAAGCTCAAGTCAGCTTAGTCAGCTCGAGCTAAGTGTTGGCCAACTTAGCCAGCTAAGTGGACTGGACACTAGCTGGGCAGTTGGGCCGAGCTGGACGGTTGGGCGGTTGGGCGGTTATGCTCAACTCGCACCAGTTCGGCCAAACGTGCCTGTTCGAAGGGGCACGAGTTTGGCTTGACGATTTAAAACGGTTATGGGCCAACTCTATAAATAGAGCGCGCAAGGGCTCATTTTTGCACGACACTTATATAGAAAATTCTGAAAATCCTTGAGATAAACTTGAAGGCTTTGAAGGAAGGAAATCCGATCGTTGGGCTTGGAAAGTTGAGTGATCCGAGCCAAAGTTGGTAACGTTTCGGAGATCAGTCTGGTAAACCGATCTTCGAAAGCAAAGGTGCGTAAAATTCTTAGGCTAAGTCCGGATGGGATAATGCCGGTGAAGTGGCTGAATCCGAACCGAACTTATGCTCCATACTTGTGATGAGATCTTTTAAAAACTTTTGATCCATGGGACTAAGCCTGCTCATTTAGTCTTCAAATGTTGCCATTTTTCCTAAAAATAATCAAACAAAGAATTCACTAGCAACTAACCCTTAGATAACATATAAACCAATATTGATCAGTTTAGAATAACAAGAACACAAGTGATCAAAACATATTCTGATTTAAGCAAGACATATCATGCAAATAAAATAGAATGCAATCATGTAGTGTTCTTTTAGTAAATGAAATTTAGCATTCAACCAAAACAATTCAGACTCTAATAAACCACCAAACGAATTTATAGATCAAACTGAACATATTCTATCTTAACAAAATTCTAAGAGTCAGAACAGATTACTTAGCAAGTTTTAACAGCAATATCGTAGATTTCTCTTCTCAAATTAAAAATCTACTTGTAAACTTGTTATTCAGCACTTAAAACAGATGATACTCAGTTTTCGAATCAATCTAACAAGTTTTAAGGGTCAAAAGATAAGAGAATATGATTAGTCACTTTTCTACCTAATATGACGTGATGAACAAGATGCAGGGGTTATGTTTATGATTCAAACTTGAATTTTTTTCACTAAAATGGAGCAAAACACACAGATAACACACGTTCTAACCACTAGCAACAAGGAAACAATTAGAACAATTCTCAATCTCAACATAATATGAAGAGACAAAACCAGAAACTGAAAATCTAGTAGAAAACTCCATGTTCCGGCTGTTGTAAGCCTCAAGAGGCTTTGATACCACTTGATAGAATGTCCCTTGATGAAAGAACACTCCTTGAGGACTTGATGGACGAAATGGATGGTGGATGAAGGTAGAAATGGATGAATGGCTTGTGAAAGTGCTGGATAGATTAGATGGATTGATAGGAACACACAAAGGCTGCGGAAAGGCCTTTGATACACCTGAGTCTCCTGGATATTATGCACCAGAAGGTTGTAGAAAGGGATATGACACACTCTAGCTAATGAGCCAACAAGAGAGAAGAGAGGAAAACTCAATCTTTACTAAAATGAAGGCTGAAAACGAAATTATGTCTCATAAGGGAAATATAAAGGCAACAAAGATGACTCTTGACATTCTAGGACTTAGAAAACATAAGAGACATAATACCAAGTTTGAACAGATTTGAAATTAAAATAAGGCTCCATTTTGTGAGTCGTGAGCCTTGGTCTTCTAGATCAAATACTTAGGCAATTACGGAGCATGCACCTTGGCTCATGAAAAACCAAACCAAGAAAACCCATTGGGACAAAACCTGGTTTGGGAAAAAGAATACAAGAATGCACACTCACCTAAAGTAATGATCATCTTGATCTTGTATGATTTGAATTGTTGTTGTAGGAATTGTTGAGCTCAAGTCTTTCATTTGTTCTTCAATCTTCCAAAGAGTGAGTTGTAGCATTCCAGCAAGCTTCTTGGTTCTTAATCTATTTATAAATCCATAATGAGTCTCCAAAGTCTCTTCTTCCACAAGCTTAATCTTAGCTACAAGTTCAGCTACATGCTGGTCCAATGCTCCTTGTTTAGCTCTTTGTTTGAGGTTGTCTAGAATTGTATCACCATCTCTATATAACAGACTGGTGCCACGATTTACCAAAAACTGTTACTGATGGCCGATCCTAGAGCTTGGCTCTAGACTCAACTCAACTCAACTCAACTCATCAATTCCATGCATTAATATTCTTAGCGCAATTCTCATTCAATACCATATTAACCTATTGTAATTATTTATGACTCTCTATGTTTGACCAACACAATTAAGACTTCACAGAACCGTAGACTAACTAGCAATCATGAAATTCACAAAATAATTTCCGATTATGGGTATACAAGTATTATGGAAATAGTTTTTTACTCCTAGCTACCGTACTTATAAATTCCTAAGAAACCTACGAAAAGAGAAAACATCACAACAGCAACAAAGATATAAATATGTCCTCACCTTGGCTTAGCTGGTCGACAAGCTTTATGATTAGGCGAAGATCTTGTTCTGTAAAATTGGATATGAAATTAATAACATGGATCCTGTAGATTATCAGTCTTGGCTCTAACTAATTTAAATGATTGATTAATCATTTAAACAAGGTACTCACCCGCGCAATGCGCGAGGCAAAATTTTATTTTTCAGAAAATCTTATATTTATTATATGATAAATTTATGGAATTTATATTTTTATATTTGTTTTTGGAAATTATAGTTTGATACGTTAAGTTATAAGATTTAAAAATATATATACTATATTTAGAGTATTAGTTACTTTTCAATATCTACATAAATTTATCATGAAACAATTATTTTGAATTTATAATACTAAAGTTTGTAAGATATTATTTTTAATTTTTTAAATTATTAAGTTTACAATAAATATTTCATTATATTTTCAATGTTATGTTTTATATTTTGTAGATATCATATACTTAATTTATATTACTATGTTTGCTTTGATTTCGTTATAGTTTAACATAATAATTAGTTTGTTATTATTTTTAATCATAATAACTTAACTCAATTAAAATATATTATACAAAATATAGGCAAAGTCTAAATAATAACAAACTAATTAGAACTAAATAAAATTAAAAACCCAATTTGGCCAATCGCAATTTTCATTTGACCTAACAGATGTTTCTAGGTGTGTAATAACCGACAAAAATAAGATCCAAAGAAAAACAAATTGTAACATTCCAATCGCCGATTTCCTTTGGATTTTCAGTGTTCCAAACAATGCAGTGAAGCGATTTATTTCTATTCTCAGAAGATCTTGCAATTTAAGTAAGAAAATGTATGATATAAACATTTTTTGTTTTTAAAAATAGAAATAATTAATAGAGTTAATTTAAAAAATATTTCTTTTTACACAAATGGTAGTCTTGTAATATTTTTTAATGATTGTTTTAGATTGCTATAATATATGTATAAATCTTAACTAATATAACTAACAAATATTCGGGTAACTATAGATTTGCTATAAAAAATTATATACAATATAATCTTTTATATTGATCCGATATTTATAGTTAAGATTTTGTGCAACTATAAAGTTGTTACCTTATCTTGCATATATTGTATCACGTTTTCCTAATTAATAAACATATGAAATTTTAAAAATTGAAGTATATGTATCCAAGATATCTATTAGAAAAAATATTTTATATTGGTATTCTATTTATAGTTAAGATTTTATGTAACCTTAAATTAGTTACATATCAAAATGTCGATATTTTTTTAATGATTTTACTAATTAGTAAATATAAAAACCTAAGAAACTTAACTAATATATATCAAATATATCTAGTAGTTATATCTTAAACATAACATACATTTTATATGTTAGCTATATAAAATTTTTAAAAATATAAAACCAATAATTAATTTCTACATTTATATATGCCAGAATGATATTTGCATAAAACTTAACTAATTTTTAAATAACAACAAATTATTTTTAAATATTGTAGAGGTTATATCATGATTGACCTAATTTTAACAATAATTAAAAGACATAAAAAACTGAGGTTTATATATCATGTATAAAAATTTTATGCAAACATTGTATAATATTATGTACCAAGGGTTAAAAACTCTAAAAAATGTCGATGTAGTAAATATAATATATATCATAGATGTTTGTTAGTTATATCTTAGAAATTTAAATGAATGTTTTCATATTTAACAATTTAGTATATAAGTTTTCGATATCAATAACCAAACTTTATTATCAAAATAAAATAATAAAAATAAAAAAATAAATTCATAAAAAGCCATAACATGAAAAACATTAAAATTAAAAACAATAATCAAAATGCATCTATTGGGAGACCCATCTATCGTAATCAATATGCGTATTACAGTCTTCGTAAGTAATTCTTCAGTTTCTTCTTTTTTCTTCACTTGATGATCCAACTTTCTTGTAATATCAAAATCATGAAAACCCACAAAGATATACAACAATGAAATTTTTTCTTCTTTCTTTGCAATTTTAACTCTTTGTTACTCAACTTCCTCGTATGCATCTTGATATGCTTTCATTCGAAATATACACCCCTTGTAATACATTTCTTGTTCTTTTTGGCTCTTTTAACTGCAGTAGACACGTTTGCTAAAAGTTTCAGTTGTTGATTAGTTGTAGTAGGATTTTTTTTTCCACCTTAAAAATATGTAATTATTATTAACAAAATTTAAAAGAAAATATATATTAAGTTTATTAACAAAACTATATTTTCTTTTCATTATTATCATTAATATTGATTAAATATTAATTTTAATCCAAAAAATATTAAACAAACATTTGAATAGTGTGTGAGATCTTCAACCATTCATGTGCCTTTTTCATCGCTAATCTAATTCATCGGAACTTAAAAAAATCGATTAAGTGAAATAACCAAATATTTAATTATCAAAATCGAAAATACCTTGGATTCATTTGGAATAGCTTCTTCGATTAGTATGTCTTTTCTTTTATCTCTTAAAGATGTACTCCTTTTCTATAAAAAAATGTAGGTATTAGTAAAATTAATCTCTACTAAAGTATATAAATTCAATATTTATCAAATTCAGATGATACCTTAGGGTCTTCAATCATAATACATTTTTCCTTCGTATTTGATATTGGAAAAATTATCTAGATAAAAATAAATATATTTGTATTCATTAACTACTTACATTATATAATTAAAAAATAATGAGATATAAGATCATTAACATTATGTATAAAAAATCGATGATAACATGAATCTAATTGATAATAGATTATGAAAAATACTATAGAAGATAAATGATCATTAATATCATGTACAAAATATATATGCAAACATTGGTAAAATATTATGTATCAAGCATTAAAAAAACTCTCTAAAAAATGTCGATGTAGTGTGTTAAAAAATGGAAGAACTTTTCTTAATTTATAGGAAAAGAAAAGAAAGATTTCGAGTAGGGTTTCATTTGATAAAGATTTTATTGTTGAGATTAGTAAAAATATGATACTATCCATAAATATTGATTCGATTTAAGTAGATAAGGTAACAACAATATTTTATTGTTAGGATTAAAGAAAATGAACATTAATTAAAGAATCATTATTGGAGATTTTGATTAGCCTCTAACTTTTATATTCTCTAGTATTAAATATTAATATCTAATTTCTTTCTTAAAAATCCGATAACTTCCATTTTCTCCAATATAAACACTTTTGTATCAAATATCTTTTAACGTTTTTCATTTTCTAAAAATTCAATTTTTATGGTTATTTCTTTTTTATTTCGAGTTTATATTTATTTTCTAGTTTTCCTAATTAAATCTTTGCAAAATAACGTAAAAATAATATATCACAAAATCTTATATTTGGAATATGATATATTCTAAAACATATAAAGATATCAACAAATAATTACATGGTATATAAAGAAGAGTTCTGGAATTTTGGTGTGAGTTTCAGGAATGAATCTGAGCCTCTATTTATCGGGGTTCAGGAAAGTATATGGAGAGAATAATATCTCCAACAGACATAATATTCTCTTCAACACCTGAGATAATATCTAAAAGATAATTAGGGATAATAAATAATATCTTTGATTAAATATCAAATATTATCTTTTTCCAACAGAATATCTTCCCGTTAATAGAACTAAACTTCAAAAAAAAAAAATTTGTGGAAGTTCCTAGATCTTTTTAAGCAATTAAATTCCTTTTTCCGGTTTACAAAACAAATTTAAAACTGCCTCGGTTTTCCATGATTGGGATGTAACCGTTTCAGCGCCTCAATTAACAGACGTTAATCCAATTAACACTGGTTAATTAATTCTGTTAACCTTTAATCATTTGTGGTTAAGTGAACTTAGTATTAAGAAAACTACCCTGAGTAACTTAAGTTAAAAAGGTCAACAATTCTCAATCTAAAACCCTAGTTCTTCATCGTTTTCTCACTTCTCTTCTTTGTTTTTTCTCCTCTCTTCAACTCAAATGGAACAAAGTGAAGGCTCAATAGGTTACTCATAGACAACATGCTTCAATGGTGGTCTTTTATGTCGTTTTGGTAAAAAAAAAACATCAACGAAAAAATCGTGGACGGATGCCAATCTGGGTAGAAAATACTACAAGTGTGATATTCATGAATTTGTTGGATGGCTTGATGAAGAAAATCCATATGCTTGGCAAAAGCAGAGCTTGCTTGAAGCTAGAGATCAGATTCGACGCTTAAAGGAAGAAGTGAAGATGCTTAAAGCTGCAAATTCAGGAGGTTTCATTTAATGAGACAATTTATTGTCATATCTTGGGGAGGTTTCATTGTTGTCACAACAAT
>OVBE01014899.1:0-11391 GCA_900406425.1 Iberis pinnata | reverse complement strand
TAACACCTACTTTAATTTAAATTATTAGATTAAACTATGTTTCTATATATTTCAATACAATTTGAGATAGGCTGTTTACATAATAATCATCTTTGTTAAGAAGAAAAAAAACTATCTTATAAATAGAGCATACATTTTACTTTATTTTGAGTTTCTTTGTTTATTTAACACTAAAAAAATTGTCTTCTTTCCCAACATTTAACTTAAGGCCGCCGCCAACGTCATTTGTGTTTGAGTCTGACGGTTGGCTTTCCCAGCGTCAACGCTAATCTTATCTCTTTATTTTAGTTCTTCTCGGATTTTGTACATATTCTCTCGATGCTAGAGTTTCAATAGGCTTTCTCCCAGGCAAATGGTTCTCGTGGATCGAGGCATCTCTGAAGTTTGTGTCACCGGTGTAGGACTTGTCGAGCCATGCGTTGGCCATCAGTGCAGTAATATGCTAATGGATGCTCTCTCGACGGGCGAGCTTTGGTGGTGATTCCTAGCCCACTCGCGGTCGTACACCATTCTCCTTTTCTTTTTCCCGAGGGTGAGCTAAATCCTCTTCCTCTTGGCGGTGGTCCAGAATTTTAGCTCACGACGCTGGTTGTAGTCGGTACTCCTCTTAACCGGGCCCATGTATGTGTCTTAGGAGTGTCGTCCCTCTCCAATCTTGTATGGTTTTTGCTTTCTCGTCTGGACTATAATGAATTTTGGGTTGTATTGCTCTGTTTAGGCTACTATTGTTTTCCCTGTTTTCCTCGAAGTTGTGGCTATGTTGCTCTTTGTTTGTTGTGGATGGCTAATGACCTGGGTTGGGTGCTAGTTTTTTTTTTATTATTGCTTCATTTTCGTTGAAGTTGTCGTTTGTTTGCCCTGGTTCGTTCATTCACTTCATCTTCTATGGCGTAGTGTCTTCTGGTAGCAACGAGTCGTTTTTTTTCTTCTACATTTAAGACTGTCCGAGATCTCATCTATCGTTTGTAACTCTCTTTAGGCGTCTCTCGGCGTGTTTACCGTCTTCAACGTAACCTTTTAATTCAATGTTCGTTTATTTGATCTTTTAGTTTGTGGTAGAGTTGCTCAGATTCTTTGTGAGGTAGTTTATGATTTACATCAAAAGGTCTCGCCAACCGTTGTTTGAATTTGAATTATCTTCAACACCTAGCCTAATCTCTCGAAGTTTTGGAGCTGTCAAGCGTTCCATTCCTTTGTTTTTCTTTGAGTCTGTTAGTCGTTCCCTCATTTCAATGTTGGGTGGTTGTCATTCGACTTTGTTATCAACTAGTTTGTGTTGTTTTGGCTCAAAGGATCTAATATATGATCTGTCGACTTTGTTTTGCGGAATTGTTGTTACAGTTGCCATCTTTGTACTAGTCGTTATATTTTTCATGGTTTTTAATCTAATAGACGGAACAAGAAAGAGTTTTTTTGTTTATTTAAAGTATCGTATGAAGAAACAAGAGTTGTAATTTTTGTGTATGAAAACTAAGACAACCACTTTCAATTTATGTTATTCATAGAAATATAATCAAACTTAGAACACAATAGAACTATTTTCTAGTGGAGGCACTTAAACTTAGTTAACGGGGGAGTATGTGAAAAAATAACCAATTTAGCTATAAAAACAATAATTTCTTATATACAATTCTTTTTTGGATGAAGTTGTTGGGTGCATTTGTTATTGTATAAAGAGAGACAACTTTAAAAATAACCAAATCTCTAATTTTTGCTCGTTTAATACACGAATTTGTTTCGTTGCCATATTAATTATCATACTTTCATCAATTGCCATTTTAAATCCCAAACAATTTGAAATCGTAATTTTTCTAAATTATGTTAGTCAATTAAATTTTTCCGTTAGTCAACATTACTATGATAATTAATATGACAACAAAACAAATTCGCATATTAAACGAGCAAAAATAAAAAATTAAGGTATTTTAAAGGTTTTTTCTCTTGTTTAAACCTATAAGATTATTATGTATTTTTTAATGGTTCATGTCTTGAGGTTAAAATATCTCGTTTGACTTTATCTTTTTGGATTTAGATTTCAACATTTTTATTTGTGATGTAGTTTTCTGATTTCTTATAGAAGACTCTATTTGTGATGGGGTTGTCTAACTTCAATTTAGACTTATTTATCATGCCATATTAGTGTTGTTTAGTGGATCATGTGTGTTCGTTTTTCAAATTTTATTTGGGTTACATATCTTTATAGGATATAATGTTTATGTATGGCTAGGAAGTTTTCGGTTTCTCTCTTTTGGAATATGTTCTTGAGAACAAAGTTTGTTTCCACCAGTTTTTGAGTTTTTGTGTTATCTTGTTAACCTAAATTTAGTATCTTGCTTAATATTTGATCTATAAAACATCGGATAACAAAAAAGAAAAAAGAAAAATCACAATCTCAATCTCAGTGAAGAGGTTTTGACAGATTAAACAACTCTCTTTATATTCAAAATGGTTTTGCTCATATTATATGTAGGAATTTAATTCCTTGTTGCTTGGTCACAATTGGATTGTTGGCTCATAAATAAGAACATATAACATAAGACTGAAGATCTAAGATAGATAAATACAAAAGTGAAAAATTCCATTCATGTGTTAGGAGAACATTGAAGATCTCTCTCTAAAGATGAGAAACTCAAGAAGTAATATTCTTAGAAGAAAAGTTACATACAGCCAAAGGTAGAGCAAAGTAGAGATTTCTGCTTCCCCAAAGCAAAGACAAAGACTTGGCCACCAAAATCTTCTCTTCTACACAAAAGCCCATCACAGTTACATTTGAGCCATATATAGATTCTTACACAATCAAGTGACAACAAGTATGAAACTTTCATTGTTCACTTACATTGTTATAGAGGGAAGCCTTGCTTTGACCTTCTCTAGCACCACATACCAATTAGACTAAGGGCTTCTTCAATGATGTTGTATAACGGCAAAATAGTGCATGATTTGACTTTTTTAGTTCTCCAATCATACGGCATTTCTATCGCTATTATAGCATATTCTTTGTTTGAGCTATAGTGTTACACCATATTTGGTGTGATATTGTAGCAAAGGCTATATATATATATATATTTTAGAGAAGTGTTGTTAATTTACTTGGAAAATATTTTGGACAAAACTTAAAAATTATAATTCGAATAGCACTTGATAAGGATGGGACGGACCCGGCGAATTCGTGAAAAAAGTATTCATATCCGGATCCGTGGATATCAAGATCCGGACGGGGGTTCGAGTTAGATTACAAAAGAAGAACATTTTTTTTTATTTTTTTATGAAAATACTGAAATTTTTTAGATTTTTTTTCAAAGTGTATTTAGTTTTATTATGATGATATATTGGATTAGTTAATTACATGAGTATACATCTAATATATTAATTATTCTTATTTGTATTTATTTTTAGTAATATAAAATTGTAATTTTAATAACTAATATGCATTAAAAATTAAAATATTTAAATAGAATTAANTATTTAAATAGAATTATCTAAAATATTAGAAACACACAATTTTAAAATCTAACAAACATAAAATGCAATAAAATAGTTTTTAAAGACATAACATAAACTTAAATAATAATCTAATTGTATGGGTCCACTAAGAATATTATAATATTGGCTAAAGTCGTCTCTGTTATTTGGTGGCATTTGGTCTTCATCTTCACCTTGTTCTCCTTGAACTTGTTCTCCATGATAACGAGATGCTCGGTATTGAGATCCTTGATATTGTGCTTGGTCAGAACCTTCCCGCCTTTCTTCATATTAGTTTTTTTCCGCTCTTTTCCTCAATATATTTTTTCTTTCATTTTCAATATAAGCACGAGATTCTAGATCCATTATAGAACTTAAATCCGCGAATAGTATTCTATTCTCTTCTTTCATTTCTGCTCTTTTCCTCAAAAAATTAAGAGAATTTTTAATTTAATAATATAATAACAAAAAATATTATTTTTAGTGTGGTATTTGGTGTTGTAATTGGAGATGAATGTTTTTTAGTGTGAAAAGTACACTAAAATAGTGTAATTTCCACACTAAAAATGGTGCTGATGTTAGAGATGGCCTAAGGTCATTGGAATTGTTTAAAATAAAATAAAAAACACAGTTCAATCCAATATACAACTAATCGAAAATCTGTCTATTCAATCTGGCAGCTTTGAGTGAAGAGATTATCGATTCCCCTTCTTGAGAAAGACTCTTCCTTTCAACGGGTATAAACCCTAACTTCTCTCGCAAGTATTCATTTCTTAACTCATCTCTCTCCATTTCACCTAGCTCAAAAGCCTGCTTCCTTGTCACTACACTGTAAACCCAAACACCTGATTCAGGCTTCTCCATTTCCATTCTAACTCTCAACAACGACATTGATTCAGGTTCATCACAATTCGGAGTGAACAACACTGAGAAATTCCCGAATGTCAAATCAGGTGTTTCGAATAACTGATCTAAAGATCTGTTTTCTTCTTCATCTTCGTCTTTGTTTATGCAGCTATGGGTAAGGTTTGAAGCTGTTGAAGATGCTCTTCTTCTAGAAACTCTAAGTATGTTTGCCGCTTCTCTCATCCCGCTTAAGAAGGCTCCATGCATTGTAGCTGGATATTGTTTGTTTGTTGCTTCACCTGCAAAGAACACTCTTCCATCTCCAACACTCTCAGCTAATATGTCATAATCATCTCCTGATGATCCAACTGCAACATATGAGTAAGAACCATATGAAAACTTGTCTTGTCCCCATCTGGAACAAAGGGCTTGAACCGGATCAGGTACAACAATTCCTTTTGGGTGATAAATTCCTCTTAGTATCTGCAAAACCCGTTTAACAGAATCTGTAGGAGACAATGTCTCAAATCGTTCTGCAGCGTCACCAGCTACAAGTGCTACAAGCAATGGACCACCGGAAACTGAAGAGTAGCTGTAGAACAAAAAGAATTCTCCTCTTGTGCTTGAATCTTCGGTTAATCTCCCAAAAGTATCAATTTCTTCCCCCCAGAAGTTATAAGGAAACAACATTGCTACTTTGTTCAACAATCCGTATCCAAGTCTTTGAATTGCTTCTTTCTTCTTCTGAGGAAGCTCGGGATGAAACCCAATCGCACCTTTCTTCAGAACACCTAGAGGAACAGTGCAAAGAGCCATATCACAGTAGAACTCTTTGTCGCCCGCATAAACAAGAACCCCATTGCTTCCATATCTGATGCTCTCAACAGTATTACCATAGAAAACCGGAAGATTTTCTGCTAATGCATGTACAAATATCTCGTTACCACCTGGGATAAAGCAATGATCACCGCCCATCTCATATGGATCATCTTGATCCCAATACGCCATTGACAGATTACCTAACAATGTAGCATTTGCATATTCCAAATTTGCTAAATGCCAGTCGAAGAGCATTCTCTCTTGCGGATCCTCAGCAACACCATAAACCAATCGAAAAGTTTCAAGCGCTTCTCCCAATGGTATATCTACTGATTTAATCTCCTCTATCATTGATTGTCTAAGCTTACAAACTCTATCTAATAACTTATTAAAAGATGCCTCTATCTTAGAATCAACACCAACATCCACAAGCTCTCCATTTGGGAGATACAAAGGACAAATATCTCTAACCTTATGAAGAGGCAAACCGAGTTGCCTCGCCAAAACTCCAAGCGGATTCCCATTAATTCCGGTGAGAACACTTCCACCAACATCAGCCATTGCCTCAATACCATCACCACCTTTCATTTTCCGGGTCTTGACCCGCCCACCCGGTCTATCTCTGCCTTCAAGAACTAAAACCCTAAACCCCATTGACAGCAATTGTCTAGCAGCAACCAATCCGGCTAAACCAGCCCCTACAACCACAACATTGGGCGGTTCAAGGCCATCAAAGGACCTCAATTTCGCTTCTTTGATGACAGGAGCGAGCCCAAAGTTGATATAACCATGCTCGAGAAGGAAATTGTAAGCCATATCAACCAGGGTTTTGTGTTCGGCTCGTATTGATTCCAGAGCATGATCTCGCGTTAGCCAATTCGAGACATTAGATCGCCACAAAGCGATAATGTGATTCCTAACGACTATGTAATTCGCTTGTTCCTTACCTCCAATGATCGGAACCACATTGGCTTCGATTTCTTCCTCCGTTAGCGAATTAACTGGAAACCCTACCGACATTGCGATTAAGGCTTCGGAATCCACCTCTTTTCCGATACTGGTGCGTCGGTTTCTGGAGAAAGCTGGGTTGGCGTTAATCTCCGTGAAGAAACGTTTCCTACGACGTCGCTTTCTCGCCCTAGGACCAGGCTCCGCCACATTAGGGTTTGGCGACTGTTGCTCCGCCACAAGATCGGCAGAAACTTCATCGACCGGTTCCGAGATGCATTTTTCGAGTGTTGTACCTGAAATAGGTGGAGGAAGAAGAGAAGGAGGTTGAAGTTCCGTCAATGGCGATTGGTCATCCAGTGAGTTTTGGCCGTCTCCGTCTTCAAGGAGTTGCTCCGACTGACTCGCGGATACAGAGAGGTCTGTCTCTGTCTCTGACGCATCAGAAATGACGTCGACGTCGACGTCGAAGGCGGTAAGCTTCCCGAGAGCGTCGGCGGAGATATCCACATTGGATTGAGTTTCCGGGTTTTCGGGTCGGGTTTCTTTAGTCTCTGTTGACATATGCTCTATTTCTCTCTCTGTGAGTAGCGACCAAAAAGTTATTTCGTTTTAAGCTCAAAGGACCATTAAGAAAAGCGACGTCGTATGATATGTGGGTCTGGCCCATTATTGTATAGTCTTTTAGTTTTATATTTTATTTTTTGTGTACTTTTGTAATTTTATATTTTGCTTTCAAAATTATAAAATTTTTTGGAAAAATCATACAAGCACAAGAACTTTAAACTGCGATATGGTCAAATCTGTCTCTTTGTTGATTAGAGAAGATGAAGTCTTTTTATAAGTATTGTGCAGGAGTGGTCCTGATGGAAAGCTGAGAAACAAAAGCTTCAGGCGCATAATTTATATAAAATTTATGAGCATCAAAAATGCATCATGTTTAGCCTCTATGAAGATTCTTTGGGACGGGTTCGAACCTTACCTTCGGTTAAAAGGCATTATTTTTGTTCTCGGTTTTAAACATCAAATACCTTAGGACCGGCACTGGTAATGTGTGACACATATTAGTATATGTTTTGCTTTTAGGCCGAAGCATGCGATATGTGGCTCAACTAATTTCCTTCGGCCAGCTTACGAGTCCAGTTGGTAGGTGTGAAGCACACTAATTTTGCGAGTCCCACAATTTCATAACCGTTGGCTTAAACGTAGCAAGTCAACACACAAACGCAAGACACATTTGTATTGTACCACACGCTATATATCAAAAACCGCTTATCTTCAAGCCATGACACTATAATCTTGCTCAAACGTGCCCGAGACAATCATTATGAAACAAGGAAGAAGAACTTGATACCACGTTGCAGACGCTGCAACCGATCGCTAATCATTTGGGATCAGAATTTTTTTTGCCGCAAACGTTTTGAGAAACACTGCATTTGGTAACCGACGAGCGGTTGTCGTCTTCGGAAGTGGTTACTGGAAAATCACCTATTGTTTCAGTTAGACAATGGTCTTTCGCTGCCGGAAAGTTGTGAGAAAGGTGATTCTTCATGTGGCCGTGGGAAAAAAGCGCTGGGGAGAGTGATAACAACAAGAAGAGAAAATGGATCAAGCATATTGATCAAAGATCAGGAGATGAATATGTTATTGGAAAGTAAAAAGAATATCATATAAACAAAAGTGTAAAATGTTATGATTGATACTGCAATTGTGATTTGTACATAATTAAATTCCAAGAAAATGACATAAACCATCTAAGTTAAAAGCTTTATAGAATCAACCTGGACTGCAATTGTATGTGTTTGAGTTTAATCATCATAACTACTGCGACTTCTTCTCGCAGATTTTTTGTCTGAAAGAACTTTTTTGCTTTTAAGTCGTTTATTGTCAGCTTTCGCAGCCCTGAAAATGTCAGATTTCACCAGGCAAGATTTAAGGATTGATGGAAGAAAGATGAAATCATTGAAAGAGAAATGGACTGGTTGATTCTTACATCTTTACAATTTTCTTTTTCTGTTCTTCTGACGGTGGAGGTGGAACATAAGAAGCCGCATCAATTATCGCCTGTTCAGTTTTATGCAATTATAACCAAAACATCTCGGCATTATACCGACATAAACACACAGTGACCAAAGGCGATAACATTCATTAGAGTCATTTGGTATTTACCTGTAGCTTTTCAAGAGCATCGTCAATGTTGCCTCTGTGTAAGACATAATGTCAGGATATGAAAAATTTATTTGATGAATGGAACAACAAAGAGAAGATTATATTAGCAAACTAACTTCTGAGTTCTGGTTTTGGTTGAAGAAATCACAAGCTCACCATCTTTGTTGATCCGATTCTTCTCCTGTTAACATACAACAAAAGCTACATATGTGATGCATCAAAATGAAAGATCAACTGTATATATCAAGCGCCATCTTCACAACTAATACTACTTGCTCCATGGAATGCAATAAAGATAAACCTCGCACACATAAACTTGTAGAAGGATATTAGAGAGAACAAAAAACAAACCGTCAGAATGATTTTCTCTCTGATCCTGTCACTTAGCCAATATGCATTTTTCACATTGAAGCGCATATCGACTTTGGTATTCACTGAAAAAGCCAAAAGGATGGGTACACTTGAAGGAAACATAAGCATTGATACATTGAGTAGTTAAAAAGCTAAGATGCAACGAACTGTAAAAAAAGGTGTAAGAAATGGTCACACCTTTGTTCACATTTTGGCCTCCAGGACCACCGCTTCTAGCAAAGTTAAGTGTAACATGGTCTGCAAGTACCAAATACAGATCCAAAATGAAGCTACGAATACGAATGGAGCAAATTCTAAATGTTTCCATCAAAATTAGCACAGAGCAAAAATGCAAAAACACCAAGTTGATATATTCCATTTTTACAAATCCACCACAGAATTTCAATTCCACCTCTCCTGTGATTGTAAACGAACTTTAAGTCTAGTTCCAAAGACGTTTCAATCATCAAGAAACACAACTGTTACGATTTGAGATTCATGTATACAGATTAATAGATTATCACTGGGTCTAATGAAATTACCTTCCCTAAAATGTTTATATTCTTCATTACACTGAAGACCTTACTGAAATTCCGGAACAACTACAAGAATGGTTAAAGCAAAAGCTAACCTAGAGTGATTTGAGGTGTAGGCTCCTTCCCAGCGGAATGAGCTCTCTCTTCCGCGTCATGAAGCATCTGTTGCACCTGCGACAACCGTGAAGAAACTTTCCGATCACTACCGCCTCCACTGGAAGTCGATGCCGCACATCGGATGGATCCAATTCGGGAATTAGAGTGAACTGGAGCAAATTGGGGAGTGCAACGGAGGCATGGCAATAGAGATTGATATGATTTGGATGAAGAGTGAAAGAGAAGCGGGTGATAGATAAACTCGCGTAGGATCATGTTCGTCATCGTTCTGATTGCCGCCATTTCTTTCTCTTTCTCGGCCTGAGAAAGATTCCGATGTCAATGACTTGATGAGAAGAGGAAGATGGGTACATTCCATAAATTTCGTGGCTCCCAAATTTCGGTTAGGGATAGACATTCCATAATTCGGTTCGGTTTACATTCAAATTATTTGGTTTTTATTATGATATATAATTATCACCAGTAATTTGAAAGACAGTATGCACTCCTCTTAGTCATTGTATTTTTTCATATATTTTAACATGTGTATAAGGTAAATAAGCTATTCTTCCTCCTGTAAATAGGAGATAGTATGATCGAATGTAATAACAAGAATCTCATTCTCTTTCACACACGTACAATCTTACTTTCACATAAATATATCACCATATAATAATATAATATTATACACAACACATTATCAGCACGAGCGTTTCTACCCGATCAAATATCTGAAACCCGGTCTCTTTAAAAAGTTTAGGTAAAATTTTATTCTGTCAAATTTAATTTAATTTAAATTTATGAATTTTATTTTCAGAGTGGAAGGATTTTGTCTTCCTCTCGGACTAAGCCTCTTTGATCGTTATAGAGGTTATGCCTCTCGATCATAAAATAAACTGGACGATGTTCCTTTGATCATTATAGGAGCGATGTCCCTGATCATAAAAATTTGTGGGCTATGTCCCCTTGATCATTATAGAGGCTATGCCCCTCGATCATAAAATAAAACCGGGCTATGTCCCTTTGATCATTATAGGGGCGCTGCCCCTGATCATAAAAATTTTAGACTTTGTTCCATTGATCATTATAGGGGCTATGCCCCTCAATCATAAAATAAAAGATATATCTTAGATATGTTGAAAGACGATGCTTTCTAGCAAATAAATTTACTCGATATTCTGACCTGATGCAAGTTTTGCAAGTTGCTGAGCAAAACAATCAGCTTGTAATGTTAAATCATCAAACTCGTCCAACTGGATCAGCTCCACTTTCAGAATTGAATGTTGCTTTATCCAGTAATAATAATAATAATTATGGACGAGGACGTGGACGCGGCAGAGGTCGTGGTCGCGGTCATGGAAAAGGTCGTGGACGAGGAAAAGGAAGTAGTTTCCATCCAAATAATTCCAACGCAGAAAGAACCAACAAAAATATTCAGATTAATGATGTTGGTCGCGTTGTGAAAAAGCAAGGTGAAAACGTTTGTTACAGATGCGGCATAAGAGGACATTGGTCCCAAACTTTCCGTACGGAAAAACATTTAGCCGATCTGTATCAAGGATCACAAAAAGCTAAAATAAGGGATGCTGAAACACATCTCATGTCTGATGAGGTTGAGCCTTCCTTTCATGGCCTGAATGACGATACTCATCTAGATATCGCCGACTTTCTTGTTGATACCGAGGGTTCTAACAGAAAGTCGAGCGATTAAAAATCAATATAAAAAGAGCTTTTGTAGTTTGTATAATATGCATCTTTTTGTAATCTACTCAAAGCTTAAAAATAGTTTTATGTTGTAATATAAATAAAGTTTTATAAAATATCATCTTTTGTTAAATTAATGCATATTTAATACTTTAATGTCACACAATGTTAAAGATTGAAACAAATGATGGAGATATATGTCTGGAAAATAGTGCAACAACGCACACTATACTTAAAAATAAAAAGTATTTCTCCAGTCTCAATATAAAGGATTTCGCTGGAAGCGTGAATACCTTATCTGGTAGTGCAAAGATAATCAAAGGCTCTGGAAGAGCTAATTTTTAATTGCCAAGGGGAACAAAATTTGAAATAACGAATGCGTTATATTCCCCTCAGTCTTGATAGTAAGATTTTTACGTGTCAATTCCTATTATATTATCATGTCGTTGTAGTAATAATA
>OVBE01014898.1:0-11802 GCA_900406425.1 Iberis pinnata | reverse complement strand
CAACATTCAGGAGCTTTTACATCCAATTTTGTTCTACTTAATTTGGTTTTCATTCTTCTTAAACAATTTTCGTACTATATGTTGCATCATATTTGTAGTTCTTTTATAAAAATCATAATAGATGATTTACCCGCGCTCTGCCCGGGTATAAATAAAATAAATTTTATAAAAAGAAGTATTCATATAATACTAATTTGGTAAGTGTAATATATTTTATAAAAATTATTTAATGATTTTATAAAAAGAAGTATTCATATAATACCCGACCATCGGAGCCGGATGACTCGACGAACCAACTGCGGCCTGCACTTGACGCTGTAGATGGCGCAACTCCTTCGCCTTAGCTTTTCTACCTTTCTTCTCCTTCAGCAGAGAGCTCAGCATCTTTCCGAGGTCCCTCTCAAGCCGGCCGACCTGAGCCTGGATTTCTCTTCTGATCATGCGAGCCTCTCCGTAAGATGCTTCACCTCTGATCCACAATTTCCAAGTATCTCGTCAATCAAAGACACGAGCTGCGCAAAAGCGAAAAGATAAGAAATTACCGGCGCAACAAATGCAAAATGTTAGAGACAAAAATATAAGATATATTTCAAAAATTAAAAATAACATTCAGAATCACGAATAATTATACAAATTATTAAAGACGATTTTAAAAGAACCTATTGGATATGGTATCTTATATGATTAATCCTACAAAACACATAATCAATAGATCATTCAATTTTTATTAGATGAATTAATTAGATGAAACGTTGTTAGAGACGAAAATATGTTATACAACAAAATTTACTAAAAATTACTGAAAAAAACCAAATCAATGTTCAAGAAACTTGTTGGAGATGATTGTTCATTAGTTTGTATGATCAAACCTACAAAACAACAGAAAAAATAGAGGAACACAAGAAAACAAACATACTTAAACAAAAAATATTATAGACGAACATATCATATTCAATATACAATTTCTTCGAAAAAACACAAAAACATGAACAATTATTCAAGAAGGTTTAAATAAAAGACTAAGAAGAACATATAGAAGATGGTAGCATAAATTATCAAGCCTGCAAAACACCACGAAGAACAAATTCAATGAAAATCAGTATGAATGAATCAAAACAATATAGGGGAAAAAAATTAAAAAATACTAAATCTACACGAAAATATGAGAAACCCTAGAACACGAAAATATGATAAATCCTCCATCATAATGAAGGTATTTATACACACAATACCCTAGATTTTGAGAATAATATAATTATTAGAATATACCCTAATACATTAAAATGTAATATTTCCTTAACAAATAATAATATATATTATACACAATTTTATCTTATTAACTAATATCAGATTAAAATAATTAAATAATTATATTTATTTTTACCATTTTAAAACAATAAAAGGAAATTTTCGCCATTTTCATTAATGACAAAAGAATAATTTAATCATTCCGCGAGAGTTAACCATAAGTTAACATGTTAGCTTTTCACTTTTCAATTAATGGTATAGATATATATTTATATTTTTTGAAGATGAATATTTTGACTTTTTAAAAAAGTTAAACACCTCTTACAAATTATAAAGACAAATAAAATATTTGCATATAGAATTTGCATTTAACTTTTTTATATTAAGTACAATCTTATTGTGGTTTCACTAATCAATAATTTACACATGTCATAAACACATACAAAAAAAAACAATAGATCCATGATTTTACAATATATCAGCTAAAAACAACCTCCCAAAAAAGTATTCGACTAAGTACAATGTCAAATTTATTTAACACCTTCTATTACGCCATGTATATATGTCCTTAAAAGTCTTTTACTATGTATAAGCGTATAAGCTCTTATAAATACCCTGTAAACTCTGTTTTGTAAAGTTAAGGAAACATTCTTATTCATTCTTGTTTCTGACATGGTATCAGAGCTCTACTAGAGTTTTCTTTTCTTTGTTCTCCTAGAAGCCTCCATCTCAGTTTTCGTTTGTCTTCTTTCTTTTGGTCTCTTATTCATTCAAACAGAGCCAAGCCTTCAAGCAAGCTATGACAGAACGTGAGAATACTCTTGTTGTGCAAAGAAAAACCATTTCACCATATAATTTGAGTTCTAGTGACAATCCCGGGAGTCTCATCTCTCAACCGTTACTCCGGGGATCTAACTATGATGAATGGGCAGCGAGCCTTCGTCTTGCACTCACTGCTCGGATAAAGTTTGGTTTCGTCGATGGTACAATCACAAAACCGAGTGATGATTCTGGAGATCTCGAAGATTGGTGGACCAATAATGCATTGGTTGTCTCCTGGATAAAATTGACAATGGAACCTGCTGTTCGATCAAACCTCTCGCATCGTGATGTTGCTTGTGAGTTGTGAGATCATATTCACAAGCGATTCTCTGTTAAAAATGGTTCAAAGATTCAACGAATCAAAACAGAGGTTGCTACTGCTCGTCAGAAACGTCAATCTATTGAAATATACTTTGGTGATTTAAACAAATTGTGGTCCACATTAATGGACTATCGCCAACCTAAGCAATGCACATGTAGTAAGTGCACTTGTTCTCTGAAAATTGCACTTGAAAAGGAACGAGATGAAGACAGAGTACATGAGTTTCTTCGTGGTCTCGATGATACTTATACTTACATTCGCTCATCTCTTCTTTCCCGTGTTCCTTTTCCTTCACTTGATGATGTTTACAATGCACTAATTCAAGAGGAAGACTCTCGTGTGTTAAGCCACCAATTCAATGAACAAACTGAAGGAGTTAGTTTCGCACTTCAAACTCATCCCAAAGTTTCTGCTCCACCTGAATCTCGTGACAGAAATCTGATTTGTTCCAGTTGTGGTCGGACTGGTCACGCCGCTGATCACTGTTTCCGACAGATTGGTTATCCACCTTGGTGGGGTGACCGTCCGCGTGGCAAAGCTCAGCCTACTCGTTCACCAGCTTCTGCATCAGGTTCTACCAAATCACACGCAAAAGGTCATGCTCAAGCTAATGCCATGGTCTCTGCCGCTTCTGCATCAACACCCACTGGTTTTAGCGGATTGAATGAAAATCAATGGCACACATTGGTTCGTATGTTGGAAGAACCTAAGCAGCCACCTACCACTTCTCTCTCAGGTACTTTCTTATATGAATCTTGGATAATCGATAGCGGAGCCACCAATCATATGACTGGTTCTATCGATTTTCTCTCTGAAGTTCACTCCATCCCTCCTATTCGAATTAAACTTCCAGATGGAAGATATACACATTCGAATCAGTCTGGAATTGTTTGTTTAGGCAACCGTATCTGCTTAAAGAATGTACTTCTAGTTTCGGGATTAAGCTGTCATTTAATCTCTGTCTCGCAGTTGACTCGTGAAAACAACTGTGTTTCAGATTAATGATCTGTTTTGCGCTATCCAGGACCGTACTACGAAGATCTTGATTGGAGTGGCTGAGCAGCTAAGTGGTTTGTACTTCTTTCGGTGTGTAGATGAAGCTTCGGCATTGACAACACGAAGGGATCAAGTGTCTCGGAATGTTTGGCATTGTCGTATGGGACATCCATCTCCGAGAGCATTGAGTTATTTGAAACTTTCTGATTTATCTTCCTCTGATGTTTTAGACACTACTGTTTGTGACGTTTGTATTCGTGCAAAAAAAAACTCGGGAAGTTTTCCCAGATAGTGTCAGTAAGACTATAAAGGCTTTTGATTTGATTCATTGCGACTTATGGGGTCCTTATCGGACACCGGCTCTATGCGGAGCTCAATATTTTTTGACTCTTGTTGATGATTTTACAAGAGCTTTGTGGATTTATGTGCTTCCAAATAAACAAGCAGCCCCAATGAAAATTAAACAATTTTTCACCATGATCGAAAGACAATTTGATGCCAAAATCAGAACTTTCAGTAGTGACAATGGAAGTGAATTCATGTGCTTGACAGAGTATTTCAGAGATCTTGGGGTTATTCATGAGACTTCTTGTGTTGGGACACCCCAACAAAACGGAAGAGCTGAACGAAAACATAGGCACATACTTAATGTTGCCCGCGCCATCAGATTTGAAGCACATCTTCCCATCGAATTTTGTGCACACTGTATTCTTGCTGCGGTTTATTTGATTAACCGAACACCCACTCGTCTTTTACATGGGAAGACACCTTTTGAGATGATCTATTCCCGATCTCCGCCCTTGCAGCATGTTCGGATTATTGGCTGCCTATGCTATGCTCATAACCTGAAGCATAAAGGAGATAAGTTTGACTCTCGAAGTCGTAAATGCGTTTTATTAGGCTATCCTAATGGACAAAAAGGCTGGCGTTTATACGAGCTCGACACTGGCTCTGTCTTTGTATCACGAGATGTGATATCCGATGAGTCTACATTTCCTTTTAAATCCTTATCATCCACTCCAACACTTCCTCACTTGCAGCCAATTCCGGTTTTTGAAGAAGAAATCCGACCACCTTTGGATGACCAAGATCAACCTGCATCACCAGTCCCTCTTGATGCCATAGTTGATCCGCTACAACCACCATCTCTTGTACCGTCTCATGCTGTTTTGCCCCAGCCTTCACCAATACACTCACCATCTCACCCACCTGAAACAACAACTCAACCTTTATGTTCTGCTGAATCAGAAACTCCGGAACCTGCACCTGCAAGTGAAACTGCAGCTCCTTCTTCACCGGAAATTCAGCTTGGTTCTCCTCTATCTATTATCTCTCATGAAGCTGATTTGTTGGGTAGGGGACAAAGAAATAAAACACGCTCTGTTCGCCTGCGTGATTTTGTTGCTAATATTTCTCCTGCCATGTCTTCTTATCCTTTACATGACTTCACGGATTGCCATAGATTCTCTCCTAATCATCAATGTTTTGTTGCTGCACTCATGTCTGGTAATGTTCCTACGCATTATTCTCAAGCAATGATTGATCCGAATTTCCAACTTGCAATGAAACAAGAAATAATGGCGCTTGAATAAAATGAAACATGGACCATTGAGACATTGCCAAAAGGGAAGAAGGCTCTTGGTTGTAAATGGGTGTATTGCATCAAGTACAAATCTGATGGTTCATTGGAACGATATAAGGCACGTTTGGTTCTGTTTGGAAATCACCAAACTGAAGGTGAAGACTTTACAGAAACTTTTGCACCAGTAGCAAAGATGACAACGGTACGTTGCTTTCTTCAAATCGCTGTTTCCCGGGATTGGGAAATTCACCAGATGGACGTCCATAATGCCTTCTTACAAGGCAATTTACAAGAAGAGGTATATATGCGCTTACCTCAAGGCTTTCGCACAAACGACAAGTCTAAAGTTTGCAGATTACGCAAGTCCCTGTATGGCTTACGTCAAGCTCCGAGATGTTGGTTTCATAAACTCGCATCAGCCCTACACACTTATGGTTTCACTCAATCTCGTCCAGATTACTCACTTTTCACATACAACAAAGATGGTGAAGAACTTCATCTCCTAGTTTATGTTGATGATCTCATAATCTCGGGTAGCTCACCGGCTTTGATCTCCACATTCAAAGCGTATCTCAACCGGTGTTTTCGCATGAAGGATCTCGGGATTCTTAAGTATTTTTCGGGTCTTGAAGTGGCAAGAAACTCGACAGGTATATATTTATCCCATAGAAAATATATTATCGATATCATTACTGAAGTTGGATTACAGGACACTCACCCTCTTGCTTTTCCAATGGATCAAAATCATAGATTAGCTCTTGCTACTGGTCCTACAATAAGCGACCCGACTCATTATCGTCGCCTTGTCGGTCGCTTGATTAACCTTGCCGTAACACGGCCTTAATTGTCGTATGCTATACATACTCTCTTGCAATTCATGGCTGATCCGAAACAGGATCATTGGGATGCCGCTCTCAGAGTAGTGCGTTATTTGAAATGGCATCCGGGTCAAGGCATTCTCTTCAGGTCAGGTCAGCCGCTTCTTCTTACCGCCTGGTCTGATTCCGATTGGGCTAGCTATCCATTGACTCGACGATCTTTAACTGCTTGGTTCATACAACTCGGTAGTTCACCTGTCTCATGGAAAACCAGAAAACAGCAAACCGTATCACGTTTTTCCGCTGAAGCCGAATACCGAGCAATGTCCGACACCGTACAAGAGATCTTATGGCTTTG
Source organism: Iberis pinnata (assembly GCA_900406425.1). Taxonomy (NCBI): domain Eukaryota; kingdom Viridiplantae; phylum Streptophyta; class Magnoliopsida; order Brassicales; family Brassicaceae; genus Iberis; species Iberis pinnata. The sequence goes on along the minus strand of OVBE01014898.1, from coordinate 5,656 downwards.
GAATTTGCTTGCTTCTTTTGGTATATATTTTACTGAGCCGATTCCACTACACTCCGACAGTCTCTCTGCCATACATTTGAGCGCGAATCCGATTATTCATGAGAGGACGAAGCATGTTGAGAACGATTGCCATTTTATTCGAGATGAAATTGTTCGTGGCGTTGTTCAACCTATCCATGTCTCCACAACCAACCAATTAGCAGACATCCTCACAAAGGCCCTTGGCAAACGAGAATTCAATCATTTTGTACTCAAGTTGGGAGTTCGGGATCTACACTCTCCAACTTGAGGGGGAGGGGGGTATTACGCCATGTATATATGTCCTTAAAAGTCTTTTACTATGTATAAGAGCATGATTATTGGGAGGTTTTAAAAGGGTTCTAAGGGGTGGGGCCCATCCCAAAATTAAAAACCCACCNGGCCCCCCCGACCCGGGGGGGCCCCCGATTGGTTGGGGGTAATTTTTTTTTTTTTTTTTTTTTTTTTTGAAGAAAAAGTAAAAAATAAGAGCCCAAAATTGGGCTCTAGCATTAATCATGCTCTAAGCGTATAAGCTCTTAGTAAACTCTGTTTTGTAAAGTTAAGGAAACATTCTTATTCATTCTTGTTTCTGACACCTTCCTTCTTACTTTTAATATTTCATATCATCAATCTCTCTTCCATATATTAATTCGACATTCATTAAACTTTTGTACTCTACGATAGTTTTGTTTAATTAAATTAAACACTACACTTCATATTTTTGTTTTGTTACATTTATAATTTTACGATTAGATATTGTCAACAGTAATCAATTATAATTAAAGACAATATTTTTCAAATAATTAGGTGTTTCTTGTTTTATTTTTAAATTATTTTTGCAAGTGATAAATACAAAAATAGATATTTATCATAATGAAAATAATAGAATTAAAAAGGTTCTGGTTTGGATACATTGATAAAAAATTTTGTGTCAAAATTAAATGAAAACTGTGGTATAAAATTTATAAATATAAAATAATTTATTATTAAATAAATTAGTTCAAATAATTTAAATAAAAACATATCAATAATCATAACCACCGGAACTACAACACATACATTTATCTATATATATTCTTTTTCTTTTCTTAAGGTTTTGGGTATTATTAGAATCAAATATAAGCAAGAGTACTGCTGCATAAACCACCTGTTGCCAATCAGTAGCCCAGCGACTCTACTCTGAAACGTAGGTGAGGATATCATCGCCGCCCATAAAAATTCTGATGAGAATGAGGAGGAGAAAAGTGGTCGATGAGGACGCTCACATCCGGTCTGGAACGAGAGGGTATGTTTCCAAAGAGATAGGAACGGGAGAACTCATCATCGAGAGAGGAAGAGAACCGCATCGCGGTGGTCGAAGTTCTTGCCCCACCATAAGAAGTACGCAGATCCGACTTACCTTCCGACAAGAAGCCCAAACCACCTTGAGGACATTTCTTCCTCGCCGTACTGACCTCTTGGCTTCAGCGCCGCAAAGCAACTTTAGACCCAAGCAGAAGTCCCGTGAGTTTTGCAGAAGAAAGTGATGGAAGTGGCAGAGGGAAAAGCTGTTAGGAGATCGTAGAGATCGATCCAAATAAGATAAATAATATTCTAGAAGATCTTAGATTATGAAATTTACCATTATGTAAGATTATATTATTTAGGTAAATAGATTTATTTATTCAGCTATAAATACTATTGTACCTAGTATTATATTTCTCATGAGAGTCTATTATAATTTTTCCTAAAAACACTTTTTTCTCTCATCAAACTTATCATGGTATCAGAGCCTTCGATTCTAGTGGATCGAAGTAAAAGCTTCCACATAATGAAGTTTTGATTGAGGGTTTCTTTGTTTGTGCAAAAAAAAATCCAACGTTTTAGGTTTCTTTTTATGAGAAAAAAAAAACTAGAAGTTTTGTTTATCATCTTACTTTGACTTTGATGCTTTTTTCGAAGAACATTTCTTTACGTTTCCATTTTGATTTTTCTTTATTAAAAATAAAAGAGTTCACTGTTTCATGTTTCGTGAGTGTTGTTAATCTTTGGTGAGATTCGTTCGTGGCTGTGACAAATTGATTTTCATTGGTTTTGAACGAAGGTTTTCAAAAAAAAAAAATGTTAAACATGAATCTATACAGATTCGTTCAATAACATTATTTGATCTTGCACTTGCGAGTAATTTTCGACTTTTATTATGGTGATGTGTTTCCACCGATAATAATTCGATGGTTAATAGTTTACCCACTTTGACTCTACAATGGAGTATAAATATTGTTGATGGCTCAACGGTTAGGTGTTATAGTCGACTTGACTGTACGACTGAGTATAAATGTCGATAATGACCTTATGGCTGGGTTTGTAGCAAAATTGACCCTACGACCGGGTATAAACATTGATATTGCCTGACAGCTTGGTGTTCAAGCTGATTTGACTTGCCGGCCGAGTATAACATTGTGATGATGATCCGACGGCGGAATATGAAGCCGATATTTCAAAGATATGTCCAATCTCACTCGTGTTACCACGTCTGAATTTGTGGGAGGGTGTTAGGAGATCGTAGAGATCGACCCAAATAAGGAAAAGAATATTCCAGAAGATCTTATATTAGAAAATTTACCATTATGTAAGATTATATTATTTAGGAAAGTAAATTTATTTATTCAACTATAAATACCACTGTACCTAGTATTATATTTCTCATGAAAGTCTATTATAATTCTTCCTAAAAACACTTTTGTGTTTTTTCTCTCATCAAACTTATCAAAAGCTTTACTCTCGGCAAGCTCTCTAGCCGTGACTCTCGCCGGCGAGTCCAGGAATCGCGGTGCATCTACTTGTGGCTCGAACGACGGTAGGAGCTTGCCGCCGCCTCTCCTCTTTACAGGTCTCTAGAAACTAGATTTGGATATAGTTTGAAGAGAGAGTCGAAAGAGAAAGAAACAAAGGAAAGAGATAGAAATTCGGAAATTATTATCTACCTATATATAATCTCCTTGTAGTTTATGAACAGGGCCGGTCCTGAGATTACGGGGGCTTTAGACAAATAAAAAAAAATTAGGCTAATTTTTCATGTATTTTTTAATTTGGACCAATATATATATATAAATTTGGGGGCTTATAAACAATATAAAATAAAATAAAAAACCGGGGGCCACAAACAAATGTTTCACTGAGCTTTGCCCAGGACCGGCCCTGTTTATGAATCCAATAAAAATTTCCATACGACAATGTGGGACCAAAATATAAAAATTCAACATGTTTAATGATTCAACATCAATAAATCCACCTCATTTTTTTCGTTTTTCAAAACTTTCATTGTAATATTCAGTAGTTGAATAAAATTTTGCAACTCACCACTGTAAGTAGTCTTATAAAAATTTAGCACAAAATTTTATTTATCTAGAATGGCAAAATCTTCGTTTGTGTGTTTTAAGTGTGATAACATAAATGATTGCAAGTGATATTATATGGAAACTTTTATAATCAGAAGTTTTATGTTTGAATGCTGGATTTAGATTTCTCATGGCAAAGATTACAAGAATTGGTAGAAAAGTTACTATCTCGGAAAAGCGTGAGGATTATCCATACCGAAAATAAAATGAAATCTTGACTATTTAATATTTTATGAACATAGACCAATCTACCTATTATGACATAGTTTTGAGTTAACATACATATTAGGATTTAATCATACGTGGAACTTTGGCAACGTAGTTGAAGTAATTAATCATGGTCAAAATATATAAACTTACTTCAGAAGATCTCTATTGCAGCCGACTCGTTTACCTCATGTTCTTTCTTCTCAGCTCCTTTAGAGCCAACTCCTTAACTAGAGATATTGCCAAAAACGTCTTAAAATATGGTTTGTTCCTACCAAGGGACTTTATTCTAGTGGTTAAGACACTCTTTCGAGTGTTCAAAGTCACTAGTTCAAACCCCTTGGGAGGAGTGATTTACGCCTTAAATAGGTATTATCAACGGCTGGCTCCGGGCACCGGGGGAGATTATGGGCCAAAGGCTCGGAACTCCCACGGTTTATCAAAAAAAAAAAAAAATGGTTTGTTCCAATCCTACCTAGCTTCAAGTGGTCCGGATTTGATTTCATTCTCGTATTCAAGATGAAATAAGTTTTTCTTAGTCGAGTTATTGTAAAAGTGATTTTTCTCTCTCTAGTTGTATTCTCTCTTTAAAATTTTAAGTTTAACAAGGAAAAAATCATATATATGTGGAAAAGGTATAACAAAATCTTTAAGTTTTATTACATTACATATAATATATTATGCGCACACACACACACATCTATGTATGTGTTGGCGTTAAACAAAAAGCAACCAGCAATAATGCTTTTTAACAAAGACTTTATTTTATGTGACTTTTAAAACTATAAAAGAATGAAAACCAAATTAAGTAGAACAAAATTGGATGTAAAAGCTCCTGAATGTTGATATGAGCTTTACACATTTTACTTAGGAGCTGTTTTGTCTGGCTCGACGTCGCCTCCTTCGCCGCCGCCTCCAGCAGGCCCTGGTAGAGCAGGACCGGTACAAGCCTTAGGGTTCATGATTCCAACAAGCTTAGGGGTAACATTTGAGCAGGTGAAAACTGGTGGTCCTTCAGGTCCTGTGTAGGTAATATCAATGTCTGCAACCTCAACATTCTCACATGGGTGTGCCTTACTGCACAATAGCTTCACTGCATCTTTGTTTCCTGATGTTCCTTTAATATTCTTGAAGCTTACGTCTACCAACTTAATGGACGATGGAACCTTCAAAAAAGAAAAAGAAAAAAAATTAATGGAAAATGGGCTTTGCGGTTAAAAAAACAGAGTCGGTCCTGAGATTTTAAAAGCCGCAATATAAAATGGAACTTACATCCTTGTTGCATTGGTTCCATGGGCAGTACTCTTGGTCGATGAGGATTGGGTTTTTAACATTCTTAAGGATGATGTTTTCAAAATGGATCCCTGAGGCTGTGGTAACACAAGAAGCAGATGGCCATGTCTTGATTCTAACACCATTGTCAGTGTCTTGAAGTGTGCAGTCTTTGAAAGTAATGCCACTAACATCTCCCTCATTTTTGTACCTTCCAAGACTTCCGACACTAAGACCATGTCCAGGACCACACGTAACTTTCTCGACTAACAAATTCTTCGTCCCATCTCCGATAGAGATACAGTCATCTCCGGTGGAGATTTGAGTGTTGAGAATCTTGATACCGTCACATCTTCCCAAATGGATACCATCGGTGTTAGGACTTTCAGCTGGAGCGGTGATCTTGAGGTTGTCAAAGGTCATGTTCTTGCCGCCGATAATATTGATATGGAAGTTCTTTGCATCTAATGAGGTAATATCTTTAATCTCAGCGTTATCCACAAAATCAAATCTTATACTCTGCAACAACAACAACAAGAAGTTATTATCACATAATCATATCCGGTCATGAGATTTTAAAGGTCGCAATATAAAATAAAATATATGAGCCGATTCTTAAAATAAAATTTCAAAAACTGATCGATTCTTAAAGTAAAATTTTAAAAACATATAATAGACCGCAAGCTTGTGCTTGCTATGCTTGGCCTCATGACCGACCCTACACATAATTTACGCGAGCTGATAGGTTATTCTTTAAATCAGAATATCTAAAGTCTGAA
>OVBE01014897.1:0-11804 GCA_900406425.1 Iberis pinnata | reverse complement strand
ACACCTATTTCACAAATTAGACCACTAAAGAGTGACTAATTTGACAATTAATTCTTATTTATTTGTGTAGGTAAATACTACGATTACAAAAGGAAAGAGTTTTTAACACCCATATTACAAAGTAGTAATTTTGGAAGACTTATAAATAAAGGACTTGAAAGAATTTATTCTGGTATGTGATGATTATTAGAGTATGTCCATTGAATGGAATATTGGTTCCTTGGAGATTGCATGACGGTCATAGAAACTTTTCATTCTGTCAAATATTTCACCTAGCACCGATTTGTCAGTTCCAATCGATATTCTCACCCAACCAGAAGCTCCTAGAGCCACTCCTACACATATTCAAAAAGAAGGAACATCTATAAATAAACAGGATGTTACATAGACTAGAGATTTAAAATGATTTATACCTGGAATCAGGATAAGGCTCTCTTCAGTAACTAGCTTCATGCAGAAATCATAGTCATTTTTAACATTATCCAACATTGATGTGTCCAGTTTTACCTGTGGAATTAAATTGTTCAAATCAGTCCACTATATGATAATTTTGATGATAATATGAAGCTTAAGAAATTTAAAAAGATTGAAAGTACCCATAAGTAAGAACAAGATTCGGGTTTTCGGGGACAAGAGAGGCAAGGAATGTCCCTGAGCCTCTCACATGAAAGCTCTACGCTTTCTCTCATCACTTTAATCTTCTTCTCAAAGAACTCTTTTGGTGTTTTCTCCAATATATCAGGAAGTGCCTCCTACCAAATTTCACAGTGATAAATCACATTATGTATATAGAAAGTTTTGAACATATAGTTAAGCTCTAGCTATAAGATGATGTATGGTAAACATTTTCATTGTGATTTTTTTTAATAAGTTTTAGATATGATAGCTTGTGTACTTGAGAGCAAACCTGGAGAATAAGTGAGGGCTGTGCAGCTAAATCAAGATAATCCTCTATTGCTTGTACCACCTGTGTAAACAAAAAATACCAAAATGATTGATTTGACTCGATTTTCTAGTCAAAACTGTTTTCTAAAGTTTTCGGAAAAAGTTTAGGCTTCCAAATTTTCGAAAAAAAAAGAACATAAAAAATTATCGTATATTCCAAAATTTCATATATAGAGAAATGGGTATGAATTTTCAAAGTTTAGTTTCTATTATTAGTTAGATATATCTTAATAGTGTTCATTCCTTAAATTCATAATCTTTTGTCTACACTTATATTCAAAAAGTTTAACGTCCAACTTTTTGTAAATATATAATTTATTAATTAAGTCATATTAATTCTAGAAGACATTAAAAATTTAAATTAAAATGGTAAAAGAGAACTTTTGACTAACCCCAGTAGATTTAAGAATGTCTTTAGGATCGTTCAGGGCCATCCAACCAATTCTCCAGCCTGGAACGACCCATCCTTTGGATATGGATCCGAGTGTGATCACTGGAGCTATCGATGCGAACTTACCCATTGGAACAAATGGCCTATCTCCATATACAACTTGGTTATACACTTCGTCAGATATCACCACTATACCAAGTTTTCTAGCCATCTCCGCTACCTAATGGTTGATCCATACCAAAAAGAAAAACATTGTTATAGAGTTCTTTTATTTGTAAAAATTCTTATACTATAAGGTGTCACACCAATTTATATATGAAAAAGATTTATACTTTGTTGAGATGATCATAGGTGTAGACGTTTCCACATGGATTGTTTGGGTTGATGAGAACCATTGCAACAGTATTTTCATCAGCAGCAGTCTCAAGGCCTTCGAGATCAATCTCCCACTCCTTCTCGGGAAGGAGATTGTATTTGCGAATCTCGAAGCGGCTATAGACAGCACGAGCTTCGTAGTGAGGATAGCCTGGCCTTGGAAGAAGAATGTTGGCTGCTGGATTTCCGGCAAGACAATCTATTATGATTTCTATGGCCTGGTTGCATCCACCAGTGATATACACATCTGCTGCCTTTAACTTTGTTGGAAGGTCTCCATTCAAATAATTTGCCACCGCTCTATTAGAATGAAATAAGTAAATAAAATTGTCGCTACAAGAAAATACGGGATAAGTGACAGACATAACCGTCAGTTCTAATTCGTTAGTAACGAGAATCCATCAGTAATTCTATCAGTGTTAACTTAAAATAGTTATATGTGTTTTAAAAATGATTATTAGGATTAAATTTAGACCTTCGAGCCTTGAAAATCCCGGGGCTAGGTGCATAGGAGTTAGCCATGCGGGAGCGAGCCGCTGTAGCCACGGCTTCCTCAGCTTCGGGACAAGTCCAGAAGCTGGGAGAGGCTGCGGGATCGCCAGGACTTGGAGCTAAAACGGGCTTACCGCTGTTGAAGCTGCAGTTTTTAAACATCCCAAAAACAAGTTTTCTCAACGTTACCTCAGCAGCATCACTAGTGGCCTTGTTTCCTTTGAACCGCCAAACGCTGCTATTTACGTTGCAGTTGTAATCTCCGTTACTCGCCATTGATGATCTCTCGTTTAATTTGCGTTTAGATGTTTTTGTTCGGGTAGTTGTGTGTACGATTTATTATTACTATGAAGCGCTATTTATAGAAGATCAAAAGAGAACTATACTATAATTAGAATTTTCAACATAATACACATTGAGTAATATTTTAAACATGCAAAAGTTTATCCACTGTTAGAACGCACAACGGACTTGACTATCATCATAAACACTCTGGATGTCTTGTGTTTTTTAAACTATGGATGTCTCTTACCGATATCTCTTGCACTGTTTAATTTTTTTCTATAATGGGTTCGTTATTAAAATACTATAAATGTTTTACAAGCAAATGACTTAATTAGAAAGCCATACAAAAAATAAGATTAATATAATACCACTTCAAATAATATATCCAATTTCTCTTTAAAAATTGTTTGCTACGTAAGAGAGAGATATTGTTTGCTACGTAAGAGAGAAGTCTCTTGCATATTTTTCTGCTACGTAAACAATGCAATCATATTTCTCTTTAAAAACATCAAAACAAATGTTGGTTCATTTAACTACATCTAAACATGTCGACAAGTATAAAAGATTCTATACAAATATGTAAATTAATTGGTTATAACGAAATAAAGACTTATCGGTTATTTTTCTTATATACGATTGCATACTTTATTGTAGTTCGATTAAGTATACATATAATACGTTATGTTTATAAAAAAAAATTATAAATAGAATTGAAATTAAAAATGGACCATAGTGGTTATTACGTATAAGACTGTTAATATCTTGTTTAAATCTGTTAGTATAGTTATTATGTCAGTTAGAAAGTTCAGAATGTGGTTAAAGTGTAAAGTTCTATATATATTCTGTTTTGATAACAGAGAAAGTTAATGAGAAATACATTTTCATCTTTTTCTTCTAATATGGTATCAAAGCTCGAGCTTAGCTCGATTTCTTGAACATGTTTTTCTCATCATCACTCATCTTCTTCTCCATCCGCTTATGTTCTTCATCTTCATCTTCTTCCTCTGCTTCTGTTCTGTATTTTCTTCACCAAATCTTCACTCACTTGATTTGTTTTTGTGTTTTCTTGAGCTTCAACAATGGGGAAACGCAACTGCAAATCAAAATATCGATCGAATTCACCTGATCCTCCACAAAATCCGCCTAATTCAACTCAGAAACCTCCCGATCAATCTCAGATTCATCAAAATTCAACTTAAAATCCACCAGATTCACCTCCGAATCATCACACTCCGCCAAATTCAACTCCATTTCAACCAGAGAAAACTACTCAACGCGATAACTACTCAAGTGGATTCAATAATCAAGATGACTCCAAATCTGCTTATCGCAACAATGTCTTCAACTCTACACCTCAGAATCATTTCATTCTTTATGACTCTCCTGATAATTTGCACAGTCCATATCATCTCCATAGCTCAGACCATCCAGGTTTAATACTCACTTTTGAACCTTTAGATGGATAAAATTATGGAATATGGATTGCTGCTATCACTCTCAGCCTTGAAGACAAAAACAAAATCGCTTTTATTGATAGTTCTCTTCCCAAACCAGATGATAATGATCCTCTATCAAATATTTGGTGTAGAGTCAATAGTATGGTGAAGGCTTGGATTCTCAATTGTGTGTCTAAACAGATTTATGCAAGCATCTTATATATCAAGACTGCAGCAGACATCTGGAAAGACTTAAACACAAGATACCATAAGTCCAATCTACCTACACGATACAAACTACGACAACAAATCCATTCCCTTCGTCAAGGGAGTATGAGTCTATCATTTTATCATACTCAAACTCAGATACTTTGGGAATAATTGAATAGCTTACATATACCATCAAGAACAATTGAAGATCTCATTACTGAAAAAGAAACAAACCGTGTCATTGATTTCTTGATGGGTTTGAATGATAGCTATGATCATCTTCGAAGTCAGATACTAATGAAAAAGACTTTACCTACTCTCTCAGAGGTTTATAACATTCTTGACCAAGAAGATTCTCAAAGATCAGCTCGTGTACTTGCAAATTTTGGTATTGATTCAACAGTTTTTCAAACTTCTGCACAACAAATATCAACAAATGCAGTTAATGACAACATTCAGAAGCCAAGATCTGTATGCACTCATTGTGGCAAAGTTGGCCATATTGTGGATAGATGCTATAAGAAACATGGCTTTCCCCCTGGTTTCGTCTCAAAGTACAAGTCATCTAATCCGCAGAAGTCCTCAAGTACACAACCACCAATTCAAACTAATCCGTCTCTTGGCACTAATATCTCAGAGATACAACTTATCAATACTCAAGATCAGTGTACAAATTCTTCATCACATACATTAAGCAATGATCAAATCCAACAATTCATTTCCTATTTCAGTTCTTAACTTCACAACTCTAACATCACATCAACTCAAGACATCACTCAGGACACTCTCTCAAATAATATCACACCAGCAACTTCTAATATGTCTGGTACTTTTCTCAATCTCTATAATTACCCTTTTCAGTGGATGTCTTCAAATCATTCTTCTCAAGATAACATGGACATAACAAACTCTTGGATCATAGACTCATGGGCAACTCACCATGTTTCTCACCTCTCTAACCTCTTTACCAATCTCAAATCATTAACCAATACCTTTGTAACCTTACCAACAGGCAAATCAGAGAGCATTATTGGTATAGGATCTGTCAAATTAACTGATAAAATTGAATTGCAGAATGTTTTGTTTGTTCCTGGTTTTCAATTCAATTTGATCAGTGTTAGTTGCATTACCAAAGACTTAGGTACTTTGGTTAGTTTTTCAACTGAAAAATGTTTTATACATGATCTTACACAAGAATTGATGATTGGCAAGGGTAAACAGATTTCAAATTTGTATTTTCTGGATTCTGGTTCTTTGATTGATACTGCATCTTTTTCAGGTAATAAAATAGCTTTTGCAAAAACCACATCCATTGATACTTGGCATAATATATTAGGCCATCCTTCTGAATCTAAGCTTGAATCAATGTCTGATTGTCTTTTGTTACATTCTACTCAGAAAAGGAATAATAATCATTGTTCAATATGTCCTTTGGCAAAAATGAAGCTTTTACCTTTTCCTGATTCATTGCACACTTGTACAGAAGTTTTTCAATTGATTCATATAGATGTTTGGGCCCCTTTTAAAGATAGTCTTCATGATGGTTTTAGATATTTCTTAACTATTATTGATGATTTTAGTCGTGCAACTTGGATTTATCTTTTAAAACAAAAATCAGATGTTCTTAAAGTGTTTCCGGATTTTATTACTCTAATTGAAAACCAATTTAACAAGAAAATTAAAGCAGTTAGAAGTGATAATGCTCCTGAATTTTCATTTGTTGATCTTTACAAATCTAAAGGTATTATGTCTTTCCATTCCTGTCCTGAAACACCTCAGCAAAATGCTGTTGTTGAGAGAAAACACCAGCATATATTAAATGTGGCAAGGTCCTTAATGTTCCAGTCCCACATACCAATCTCCTATTGGGGAGATTGTGTCCTTACTGCTATTTTTCTCATCAACAGGCTTCCCTCTCCTGTTATCAACAATAAAACACCATTTGAACTCCTTACCTCTACTCCTCCAAACTACAATCACCTAAGAACATTTGGTTGCCTCTGTTACAAAAGTACTTCAATGAAGTATAGATCAAAATTTGATCCAAGAGCCAAGGCTTGTGTCTTTCTTGGATATCCCCCTGGATACAAAGATACAAGCTACTAGATATTGAAACAAATGTTATCTTTATTTCAAGACATGTACAATTCATGAAACAATCTTCCCATTTGCAACTTCTGCAATTCCAGATTCTTTCACTTCCTTTCTCCCTCAATCTTTTGATTTACCTCCACCACCACCTCTCCCTATTTCATCTTCTATTTCTCCTGATTCAGCTCCTTCCACTAAAAGAATCAGTAGAAAACCAGTTCATTTACAAGATTATATCTGTAACTCAAACACTCTTTATCCTCTTTCATCTTTTCTCTCTTATCATAAGCTTTCTCCTACTCATGCTGCTTTTATCAATTCACACTCTTTTGTTCCTGAACCTCGACATTATCGTGATGCTAAAAAGTCACCAGAGTGGTGTGATGCTATGGCTGTGGAGTTACAATCATTAGAAAGGCTAAACACTTGAGATATTTGCTCACTGCCTGCTGGTAAAGAAACTGTTGGTTGTAAATGGGTATATAAGTTGAAATTGAATGCAGATGGCTCTTTGGAGAGATACAAAGCCAGGTTGGTAGCTAAAGGCTACACTCAACAAGAAGGAATAGATTTTGTAGATACCTTCTCACCAGTTGCAAAGATGGTTACTGTCAAGATCATTCTAGCTCTTGCATTTAAACACAATTGGTTTCTGCATCAATTATATATCTCTAATGCCTTTTTGAATGGTGATTTGGCAGAAGAGATTTACATGGATTTACCTCCAGGTTATTCATCCAGTAAGGGGGACTCATTGCCTACAAATGCAGTTCTTAAACTCAAGAAATCAATCTATAGATTGAAACAATCATCTAGGCAATGGTTTCTCAAATTCTCTGCAACATTACAGTCTATGAGATTTCAAAAGATAAATGGAGACCATACTCTCTTTCTCAAGGTTACAGATAAGGAATTCACATTGGCCTTAGTTTATGTTGATGATATTCTAGTGGCAAGCAGACATAAAGGGGATGTGGATGCCTTTGTAAATCAGTTGCAGTCTTATTTCAAACTCAGAAATCTTAGTGAACCAAAGTATTTTTTGGGTTTGGAAATTGCTCGTTCTACTAAAGGAATAAGAGTTTGTCAGCACAAGTATATACTGGAGCTTTTAAAGGATGTTGGTTTGCTTGGTTGTCGTCCTTCTTCCATTCCAATGGATCCAAGTAACAAATTATCTTCTTCTACAGGGACTTTAATTGATAGTGCATAACCTTATAGACGCTTGGTTGGGAAATTGATGTATCTAACCATTACAAGGCCAGACATTTCTTTTGCTGTGAACAAGGTTTGCTAATTCACATATGCACCTACTCATTCTCATATGCAGGCGGCTCACAAAGTATTGCATTATCTCAAAGGTTCAATAGGTCAAGGCCTGTTCTATTCAACTGATGCAGATTGTCATATAAAGGCATTTTGTGATTCTGATTGGGCTCAATGTCCAGACACCAGACGTTCTGTAACTGGTTCATGTATCTTCATTGGTTATTCACTAGTTTCATGGAAAAAAAAGAAGCAACAGGTTGTCTCATTATCTTCTGATGAGGCAGAATACAGAGCTCTATCAGACACATCTAAGGAGATATTGTGGATGTCAAGATTACTTCATGATCTCTTTGTCAATTCATCATATATACCTGTTCTATACTGTGATAGCACAGCAGCTTTGCACATAGCCAAAAATCCTGTCTTCCATGAGCGTACAAAACATATAGAAGCTCAATGCCACTCAGTTAGGGAGAAGCTTGAAGCTGGCCAATTGCGCACACTCCATGTTAGATCTGAAAATCAATTGGCTGATGCCCTCACTAAACCACTTTTTCCTACTTTGTTTAACCGGTTAATGTCCAAGATGGGATTAATAAATATCATGCTACCATCTTGAGGGGGACTATAAGACTATTAATATCTTGTTAAAGTCTGTTAGTATAGTTATTGTTGTTGAGATAAGCTTGATTAAAAAGGAAACTTGAAGTGCAAGTTAATGTTCCTATTCTAAGATATGATAAGATATGGTCCTATCTTTTAGGAGTTATCTAAAAGATAATTAGGAAGTGTTTTCCTAATAGAAAGATAATTAATAAGTGTTTTCCTAATAGGTTTAGGAAGTTGTCTAAGCCTATATAAAGGCCATCGATGATAGAGAATAGGAATAAGAGAGAGTCTTGTGAGATTATGGTTTTGAGAGTGAGAGATTAAGTTTTGAGTTATATTTTCTTAATCTAATAAAAGTGGTTATTATTCTCTTAATCCTTATTGCATATTATCGAACTCTTGATTCAATAATTGGTATCAGAGCGAAATAATTGAATCAAAGATATTCCAAACGAAATCATGGGAGAAATCGTTCCAACAGTTGGTGCCAAGAGTAGCGGTCTTCAATACCCTATGCTAACCGATACAAACTACACATACTGGGCTATGCGTATGAAGGCAGCACTCAAGGTAAACAAAGTCTGGGAAGCAATCGAACCTGGATTAGAAGAAGGAGATGAGAAAGATGACCTAGAAAGGGCTCTTATTTATCAATCCATACCCGAAAATCTTGCCATACAAGTAGGTGAGCACAAGACGTCGAAAGAGATCTGGGAATCAATTCAAGCAAGACATATCGGCGCTGATAGAGTTAAGGAAGCTCGACTTCAAACATTAACTTCTGAATTCGATAAACTACAGATGAAAGAGACAGAGAGTATTGATCTCTTTTCAGGAAAGCTACTAGAAATAGTCGCTAAGTCTTCAGCTCTAGGAGATGCTTTTGATGAAGCAAAGGTAGTGAAAAAATTTCTGAATAGTTTACCTAAGAAGAAATTTATAACCATCGTTGCTGCATTAGAACAAGTATTAGATCTAAAGATAACAAGTTTTGAGGATATCGTAGGGAAACTCAAGGCCTATGAAGAGAGAATCAATGTTGCAGAGGTTGATTAAGAGGATCAATCGAAACTTATGTACGCCAGATTTGAATCATATGGAGCTCAAGATTATCACGCCCGAGGGAGAGGAAGGGGACGTGGAGGACGCTTTGCTGGTAGAGGTAGGGGCCGAGGTAGGAGTGAAGACAAAGATAAGTCACGAATCATATGTTATAGATGTGATAAACCAGGTCACTATGCATCTACATGTCCTGATAGACTGCTCAAGTTACAAGAAACACAAGAGAATGAAGAAGACGATACACAACATGCTGATGATCTCTTGATGCATGAAGTAATTTTCTTAAGCGAAAAGAATGTTATACCAGATAAATTTGAAATACATACAGCAGAAGAGAACATATGGTATATGGATAACGGTGCAAGCAACCACATGACAGGTAACCTTGTCTACTTTAACAAGCTAAACAAGAAGGTTATAGGAAAGGTGCGGCTTGGAGATGACTCAAGAGTAGACATAAAAGAAAAATGATCCATAATATTTACAAGAAAAGAAGGCGACAAGAAGATATTGAATGATGTTTATTATATTCCTGAGCTGAAAAGCAATATAATAAGTGTTGGACAAGAAATAGAATCAGGTTGTGAAGTGATAATGAAAGAAGACTATCTTATATTGTACGATCGTGAGGATAAGCTACTGGTAAAAGCTAGACGCTCAAAGAACCAACTCTATAAGGTAACAATGGAGCTAAAGGATGCTGCTTGCCTACATGCAATGGAATTTAATGATTCAACTAAATGGCATGCAAGACTTGGACACATTGGAATTAATAACTTGAAAACAATGATTGAGAAGAAATTGGTTCACGGCTTGCAAGGTGTCGACATGAAGAAGGAGATATGTTCTTCATGTCTCTTAGGCAAGAAAACAAGACAAGCTTTTCCGAAAGCAACTGAATATCGCGCGAAGAAAGTTCTAGAGCTCATTCATGCAGACTTGTGTGGGCCAATTACACCCTCTACGGCCGCAAATAATAAATACATATTTATATTGATCGATGATCACTCAAGATACATGTGGACGATTTTGATAAAGGAGAAAAGCGAAGCTTTCGAAAAGTTTAAAAGATTAAAAATAAAAATCAAAGCAGAGACGGGAGAAAAGATCACATGTCTTCGCACTGATAGAGGAGGTGAGTTTATGTCCGTCAAATTTCAAAGTTTTTTGTGAAGAAAAGGGAATCAAGAGACATCTAACAGCCCCCATACACACCACAACAAAACGGAGTGGTAGAGAGAAGGAATAGAATGTTACTTGAGATGACCAGAAGCATCTTAAAACACAGGCACGTACCTAACTATCTATGGGGAGAAGGCGTAAGGCATGCAACCTATATTATCAACAGAGTTGCGACAAGAACCCTATCGGATCAAACGCCATATGAGTGTCTAAGAGGAAAGAAACCGAATATTGAGCACCTAAGAATATTCGGTTGTATTGGGTATGGAAAGATAGACGCACAACGCCTGAGGAAACTAGATGATAGGTCACATGTCCTTGTGCATCTTAGAACCCGGCTCAAAAGCCTACCGATTGCTTGATCCGACAACTAAGAAAATAGTTGTTAGTAGAGATGTTGTCTTTGATGAGAAAAGTAGTTGGAATTGGAATAAACCAAAAGAAAGTGTCTCAGAATAAGTTGGAACCTTTACCATTGTAGGGATAAGTAATGAATAGAATCAATATAATCAAGGAGAAAACAATGAAGATGTCGAAAACAATGAGGAAGATGAGATACATGAAGATGAAAGTAATGACGGCAATGATGAAGAAGAAACACATGATGTCGATAATGAAGAAGGACCGGAAGAGAACGAAGATGTCCCGACTCTAAGGAGATCGACAAGGAAAAGTAACAAACCCACGTATTTAGGCGATTATATACTCATAAATGATGTTGAGAGTGAAAGACTTCTCATGGTGAGTAATGATGAGCCTTATGACTGTAACGAAGCTAAATACGTTAGAGCATGGGTAGATGCATGTAAAGACGAGATTGCATCAATAGAAAAGAATAAAACATGGCAGTTAACAGATCTACCTAAAGGAGCCAAAGCAATTGGTCTCAAGTGGGTATTCAAGATAAAGCGCAATGCAGATGGAAGCATCAACAAGTACAAAGCAAGGTTAGTTGCAAAAGGATATGTGCAGAAACATGGTATTGATTTCGATGAAGTTTTTGCACCGGTAGCTCGACTAGAAACCATTCGTCTTCTCACGACTTTGGTAGCAAATAATGGTTGGGAAATTCATCACTTAGACGTAAAGACAGCATTCTTACATGGAGAACTAAAGGAAGAAGTCTATGTGAAACAACCAGAAGGGTTCGTAATTAAAGGAAGCGAAGAAAAGGTATACAAGTTGGATAAAACACTTTATGGGTTAAGACAAGCACCTAGGGCTTGGAACAACAAACTTATTGCANGCGATTCTAAAGGAATTAAACTTTGTGAAATGTTCAAAAGAAGCCTCAGTATATCGAAAGAAAGAAGGAGAAGAACTGTTATTAGTAGCGGTTTATGTAGATGATCTACTAGTCACAGGTTCTTCATTAAAGTTAGTACTCGAATTCAAGAAAAGTATGTCCACTAAATTTGACATGAGTGATCTAGGGAAGTTGACATACTATCTTGGAA
>OVBE01014896.1:0-11805 GCA_900406425.1 Iberis pinnata | reverse complement strand
ACGAGTTAAGCTGCCACAAGTACAACCACCACCCGAACTGCTTCAGTACCTACATACCAACTCAAAACATTTTTGCTCTCTCATTCGAGTGTATAATTCCGTACTAGCATTTATATCTATGGGAGCTAAAATTGACCGCTCTGTCTTAGCTGGAGCAGGACCATTCACTTTTAGGATACATGGCCAAAATTACCACCACATTGGCTCACTTATACCCATACCTGGCCAACCCCCTAAGTTTCTACAGTTGTATATTTTTGACACAACCAACGAGATATCCAATAGGATTAACACCTTAACCCAAAAATCAGGGACATAGGAAATAAATAGAGACTTACTTCTGCAGCTGGTTCAAATGATGGATAAACATAACTGCTTATGCAAGATCTTCCGAAAAGCTAGAGACCGGTATGAAACTAACAGTGCAGAAGAGTTAAAAATTCGTCTGGTAGCACATAAAGGAACAAGAAAACAATATGATCTGCTAGATGGAGATGAGGTTGCTGGCCTTATTGTAGGAGAAATGTCATCAACTATTGGATATAGAGACGTGATTGTACAAATGCAATCTTCTCATTTGCAAGAAATAAGAGATGATCACCCTTTATATATGAGCTTGCAATACCCGTTGCTATTTCCTTACGGTGAATATGGCTTCCACACAAAAATTCCTTATGCTACCTATAAACAAGGCCAAAGAAGAAAAAGAGCATTTTTTAGTATACGTGAGTTCTACGCTTATCAAATACAAACAAGACTAAAGGAAGGAATGAAAATTGTTAAAGGAGGGCATCTTCTTCATCAATATGTTGTGGATGCATATACTGCTATCGAACAAGAAAGACTTCGTTGGGCAAAAGACAACCAACAACAACTCAGAGCTGACTTATATAACAACCTATATGAAGTTGTTGGAAAAGGGAACATTGATGCAAGATCCATTGGTAGAAGAACAATTTTACCATCAAGTTTTACGGGGGGACCAAGATATATGGTTGAAAAATATCACGATGCAATGGCGATATGTCGAGAATATGGTAATCCATATTTATTCATCACTATGACAGCAAATCCAAATTGGGAAGAGATTAAAGAACATCTACAATCATACGATGATGCGACTAAAAATGATAGACCAAACATTGAATGCAGAGTATTAAAAAAAAAACTAGACCAGATTCTCTTAGACTTTCGTAATGGAGAATTCTTCTGCCCATATATTGCAGGTATTAATTATATCATACAAATATACTTGCCATATATTAACAGAATAATGTACTTTGTAAAGGTATTAATCTACAACAGAAAATTATTATAGGTCATTCATGTATATCATAACTAACGTGCATTCAAATACTAAATACATAGAGAGTAGTTTTAGTAGTAGGGAGTCATATATATATATATGATAATTACTAACATCTGTATTTTCCTTAATTCCCAACTAAGACATGATCATAACTGCCATTTTAAAGAAAACTAACAATTTTTGGGACATTTGCAGTTGTACACATAGTGGAATTTTAGAAAAGAGGCTTACCACACGCCCACATCCTTCTTTGGTTGCAGGGGTCTCCTCGAACTCCAACAGCAGCTGAAGTTGACAAAATCATCTCTGTCGAATTACTTGACAAAGAGAAAGACAGTGAAGGATATGAGTAGTGCAAAAACATATGATGCACGGACCTTGTGGGTTGGATAAGCCACATTCACCATGCATGGAAAATGGAGTGTGTAAGAAGAAATACCCACGACCATATAATGAGGAAACATCTATCGATAAGTCGGGATACATTCTATATAGGCGCAGAAATGACAAACTGAAAACTGTGACTAAAGGGGCCAAAACGCTAGATAGCAGTTATGTAATCCCACATAACATGGAAATCCTCAAGAAATACAAAGCACACATTAATGTTGAGTGGTGCAACAAGACAAATGCAGTGAAATGTTTATTCAAATATATCACAAAGGGAGTAGACAAAGCGACTATTGCAATTGAAAAAGGGCCCAACCTCTCACCTGAGCATGAACAGAAGGCAAAGTCCATAAAACCACGGAATGAGATTCAAGAGTACCTAGATTGTCGAAATCTATCGGTATGCGAAGCGATGTGGCGAATATTTGCATTTCATATCCACCAAAGACAACCAGCATTTCAAAAACTAATCATCCACCTACCAGGTCAGCAAAATATCACATACAAATCAACAGATGATTTGGAACGTGTATTATCAAGACCCGGAATACAAAAGACAATGTTGAAGAGTTTATGGTGATAAACCAGACTGATGAAGAAGCTCGGAAACTTACATATGTCGAATTCCCTTCTAGATTTGGTTGGATGAATGACAAAAAGATTTGGACAAAGCGCAAGCAAGGAAACACTATAGGAAGAATTGTCAACATCAGCCCAACTGCAGGTGAAATATACTACCTACGTATATTGTTGAATGTGGTAAGAGGCCCCACAAGTTTTGATGATTTGCTCACGGTGGGAGACGTCAAATACACAACATTCAGAGCTGCATGTTTACTAGGAGTTTATTAGATTCTGATAAGGAATGGTGTGAAGCAATAGAAGAGGCTACACGATGGGTAACACCGTACCAGCTAAGACATATATTTGTCACAATTCTCATATATTGTGAAGTTAGCCAGCCAAGCAACCTTTCGAAACATTGCAGGAAATCACTAAGTGAGGATATAACTCAAAATAAACGTAGGGAATTCAATTTCCATAACTTACAGATGTCTGAAGCAGAACTCCATCAATATACACTGATCGAAATTGAAGAAGCACTTAAACAACATGAACGTTCGTTAGAAGATTTTGAAGACATGCCAAAACCTGATAAAAATATGCTTAAATAGTTAGGCACCAGTTTACTTCATCATGAGCGATTATACAATCTAAATGATGAGTTGAAGAAGTTCACATGCTTATTTAGTAATTTAAACAGGGAACAAAATATTGTCTATGATGTTGTCTTAGATTCCATTGACAATGGACATGGGAAAATGATTTTCATTGATGGTCCTGGTGGAACGGGCAAAACTTATGTGTACAAGACAATTATTTCAAGATTACGAAGCAAACATAGAATTGTTCTCCCAGTCACTTCATCTGGAGTTGCCGCACTACTTCTTCCGGGTGGAAGAACTGCGCACTCGCGCTTCAAGCTACCTCTCGCTTTAAACAAAGATTCAATGTGCGCAGTACAACCGGGTACAATGCTTGCAGAACTATTGCAAAATACAGATCTTATCATATGGGATGAAGCACTGATGACACATCGTCACGCATTTAAAGCACTCGATCAGACAATGGAAGATTTAATGGCCTTGGTTAACCCAGAAGCAAGAGAAAAATTATTTGGTGGTAAAACAGTGCTTTAGAGGGGGATTTCAGGCAAATATTGCATGTAATACAACAAGGAAATCGAGCAGATACATGTTGGCTTCAATCAACCAGTCATATTTGTGGGAATCAAGTCACATATACTCTTTGGAAAAAAACATGCGCCTACAAGACTCAGATTTGAGTTTCGCAAACTGGCTATTGGCAGGTGGAAATGGGGATGCACCAAACGTAGACCAATTGAGGGCAAGTGATGATGATGGACAGTTTATACACATAAACAAGAAATTTTTCATCACACCTACTAAGACTCCTTTACAATTGATCAAGGAAACATTCTACATGAATCAGGAGGCCTCATCCTCAAGAAACTCCTACTTAAATGAGAAAGTTATTCTCACACCCCAGAACGAGACAGTCGATGATATAAATGCATATATCTTAGCACATGAAGCTGGAAATACAAGATGTTATCTTAGCTCTGATTCCATGGGAAAGGCAGACATACTCATCCATAAATGAGTCATTATTCCCTGTTGAATATCTAAATACACTAGATTACCCTATCCTACCAAAACATAAGTTAGATTTAAAGATTGGGGCTCCGATAATGCTGGTAAGAAACATCAACCAAAGACAAGGGTTATGCAATGGCACTAGACTCATTGTCACTCATTTAGGAGACAGAGTGGTCGAAGCATAGATAGTTACTGGTACACATGTCGGTGATAAAGTTATACTTCCAAGAATAATTTTATCCCCAACAGAATCAATGCACCCATTCACTCTAAGAAGAAGACAATTTCCAGTCAGACTATGCTATACAATGACGATAAACAAAAGCCAAGGACAAACTCTGAAATCCGTTCTACTATATTTTCTGAGACCAATTTTCAGTCATGGGCAACTATATGTGGCTTTATCTAGAGTAACCTCCCCTGAAGGTCTTCAAATTCTTCAACGAGAAGAAAACCAAAACAGAGCTGGGAAAAACATTGTCTACAAGAAAATTTTCAACGGCCTACCAAGACGCCAAGGACAGTGTTACGAAAGTGTATAATTTTTTTTTAAAGCTACTGAAAACTACCCTCGAGACTCATTTGCTAAGTTATGAATTTCAAAGATGCATCTGATTAAAAAGAACTGAAGACCATAAACAACCATAAACAATGTCTAACTTCATGATATAGGAAACACACGATAGCTACTATGGAATAAATTATTTATTTACAAATCCAATTAATATATCTAAAATATAGTTTGGACACAAATATAAAACACTACAAAACCACCGAGAATGAAAAATTATATAAACCATAAACTTTTAAAAATAATCATATAGTCATTATGTTTTATAGTTCTGTCTACATGAAAATGCAATGTGTTATTAACAACATTTAAAATATCATATTATTATAGTCCACAAACAAGAATATTAATAGAATTCATTTTCAAACAAAAAGCTAACTTAACAAGTTTTACATCAATATTATTACATAATTCATAAATACAATGATAATACTTATGAGCATTTTGTCAAATTTAAAATTCCAAGTTTCAGTATATTCATACATATAACATTTACGTTTTATTAGTTTATTAATACATGAAATAAATTTCTTTAAACTATAAACAAAGTGAACTATATATCACATTGGAGAAAAACATATGAAATAAAATGACATAACTATATATCAAATTCAACTATATTTCGTCTAAATTTTAGGTTTATTTGAAAATTTAACAAATAACAAAAAAAACTCTGATATGAGAATAAATCCAGAAAAATTAGGTTTTTTACTTTATGTAAAATGTAGTGAACCAGGTTTGANATAAATAAGGTCATGGAACTTAGAAAAAAAAAATACACAACATATTCATACTAAAATGGATCCTAACAAAAGTGAAATCAGCTTGCTTGAGTCATTGCCTCAAGATCTTCTTGGCATCATAGTTTCAAAGATAGGTAGATCAAACCCTGAAGCTTACTACAATTGCATCACCTCTTGCAAGGAATTAGGGGCAAGTGCATATGAAAAACGTGTGTGCCCAAGCCTCTCCCTGACACCATTGGTGAAAAAACCACTAGCATCACTCAACTACCCAATAGTGATGAACATATGCCTAGCAAAAAATAACCCGGACGCTCACTACATTTGAGGTATTCTCAACTACTTTGTCCTTAACAATGACAATGAAGGAATATACCATTTATGTATAGCAGCTGATGCCGGCCATAAAGAGGCGGTTTACCTGTATGTTATGATACTTTTGTGCACGAGTATGTTAAAAGAAGGAAAAAACTACCTAGGAAAGCTAAAATGGAGGGAGGAAGGTATCATACTTGACACCTGTTGGAAAACATCAAAGGATCATTGGATGAGATTGATGTGAGGAGAAAGAAAGGCTATTTTCTTTCTCTTCGGAAGATACAACCTAAATGTCACTTCAATGATATTGAGAACACATGTATGGAGTGTATCTACCACAAAAAGATGTTCAAGTTTATCTTTATGATATAACTTGCCATCAAGATGTTCAAGTTTATCTTTATGATATACTTGGCATCAAGTGATTTGGATAGTTGTTTTTCTTTTAAAATTCCCTAAAATGTTTCAGGCCTTAAAACTTAGTTATTTATGTTTGGTCTCCATTAGTTTTTGTTCCTTTGTTTTTTTTCCGTCAAGCTCAAAACTTTGCAACTTTAAAGCTCTTTCTTAATTAAGACTTTACTTTGATAACATGGAAAAAATATAACGATCAACAATCCAAAAACGAAATTACAAAAGAGAAATTTTGTTTAAATGGGTTTCAGGACCATTTACCTATAAGAAAATAAATGTGTGAAGATAATTATCAAAGAAAGAGCTTTAAAGTTGCAAAGTTTTGAGCTTATCAAAGACTCTCCATAGGGATCCCACACTATACTTTAGATACAATTAGCTTTGTGGTATCAGGACCTGCTGATTAGATAAAATTTTCTTCTTCACTCCCAACAAGTTCTTCAATCTTTGGAATAGCACAAATGACATTCTTGAGCTCCTAAAAAATTAACACAATACAAAAATTCAACCTCGGAGTTTTGAAGACTAAACAACTTATACAATATATTCACAAAGCTACTCTCTAGATTCAATTTGTTCACAAAATTTAGCATTCATGTTCATATATATAAGAAAAGTATTCTATGAATCATGTCGAGCACTAAGAAAAAGATCACTCATGTAAACCATCCTTATCATGATACCAATTTTCAATGATACATGAAGAGGTAGAAATCCACACAGAGCATCGAATTGAATATAGACGAAGAGGTATAAATCCACACAGAGCATGATACATAAAGAGGTATAAATCCACATAGAGCATCGAATTCTAACACCCATAATTTAAATCAACGATTGGATTTATACCTCTTCATGTATCATTGATAATAATAGTGATCCAAATTTACTCCAATTGTAATCCTTAATACATAATTTAAATGGACGAAGATTTCCTCCACCCGATTCATACCCTCCATAGCTTTAAGGATGGTTGCGATCTCCATAGTTACTCAATAAAGTCTAAAGCTAAGCGCCCATGAAAATGGAAGAATCAAGCTTATCTTCTTCTTTGCCTGGTTCCAAATTAACGGTTCCAAATTATGCTTTTGTGTGCAATCTTCGCTAATGTTTACCTCTTTCCGATCAGCAGTTCAAAAAAAAATTAAAAAACGACAAAAAAATAATGGGTTCAGGCCATTTACATAAAACAACAAAATTGTGTAAAGATAATAATTAAAGCAAATATATAGTCATATTAACAAATCAATTTTCATCATATTACTCATGAGTAAAATAATGTGAACATATATCATAGATAAGTGAAAATAATAATATTAAAAATGCTTAACTACTTTAACAATCCAAACCATATATAGTTTGTCAAAATTATTTAAATAACCTAAAACGTTACACTCAAATCACTCAAACAATACACAGAAAATTATTAAAAGTCTTCACAAATACAATTGTGTAATATATCAAACCCGCGCGTAGCGCGGGTCAAACCCTAGTATACTTAAAAGCACACATTAAAAACTTTAGACTTTTTAATCACGAGACATTCCAAATTTCGCCCATATGTATTTCACGAAATCTGCTTGCACTTTGTGATGCAAATTTGAATCACGCAACTCGGATCTAGCACACACATGATTTGCAAATGCAGGTAACACATCAGTCGAGAATGATTGGGGTGCACTAGACTCACTTGCATCTGACTGATCATAATTGTTCTAATGTTGACCATATGTATCTCGTTCACCTTCAACAATCATATTATGCAATATAATACATGACCTCATGATGATAGCCAAATCGGATATGTCCCACATGCGATCTGGTTCACGAATGATTTTAAGTCGAGCTTGAAACACACCAAATGCACGCTCAATTTCCTTTCGATATCCCTCGTGACGTTGTGCAAATAAATTGTATGGTTCACTTTGAGGAAGTCTAATTGATTTAACGAAAGTTGGATAAGAAGGATAAATACCGGCAGCTAGATAGTAAGCCATATCATATAGACGTTGGTTGACAAAAAAAGGTCACTCTTGGAGCATTTTCCTATTCAACATTATCAAACACAAGTGAACGGTCTAGAACGTTTATATCGTTCAGTGGGCCAAGACATAAAAAATCATGTCAAAATCATATATCATGAGATGCAACAACTTCAAGAATAACAGTGATGGTTCCCTTATCCCCCGAGTAAATTGACTTTTCCATGTTGTAGGACAATTTTTTCATTCCAAGTGCATGCAATCAATATTCCCAAGCATCCCCGGGAACCCACGCATTTCACTAACATGCAAAATTCTTTGCAGATCATCTTGAGTTGGAGTTCTAAGATACACTTGATCATGCAATTTTGTGATTCTCATACAAAATCTACGCAAGCACTTTAATGTTGTAGACTTGTAGTACCTCTTATTTTGATATATTCATCAACCGCGTTGGCCGCTACACCATATGCTAACATTCGCATGGTTGTGGTACATTTTGCTAATGAATATATACCTTCTTTATTGACTGCATCAAATATTTGGGTGAAGTAGTTTTCGCTTCTTGATAGGTCCCCAACGATCCGAAGAAAAACATTTTTTCACATCCGTAATCGCCGACGAAACATTGCATCATCGTATGTAGGTTGATTGGAAAAGTAGTTGTCAATCAACCTTTGGTTTGCTGCTATATGGTCTCTCTTTAAGTATTTTCTCTTGCCATGAGATGCATAGTCTTCCTCTATATTTTGTCGACGCTCCCTAAATTGATTGACGATGTACTTCTCTTCAGTTTCATATTGTCTTTTGTAAGCTTCAATATCGAAAGAAAATTAGATGGACCCATGTATATTTTTCAGTAAGATGATATTTGTAATGATGATACATCAATGAAAGAATGAGTCCTCATTTATAATCATCGATTCCAAAGAAATATTACATTGAGCAAGTTAATAGATAACGATTGGATTCTCCAATTATTAAAGTAGACTTAGACAAGACACAAATTATTAAAGTTGAAATAGACAAACATGCATTATTAAAGAAGAAAGAGACAAGACACGAATTAATAAAAAGAAAGAGACAAACACACATGATTAAATTAGAAATAGATAAAACACACATAAATAAAGCATACAGAGACAAATTTCCAAAATAGCTCGTGACTTTATTTCTCCATCAACTCTTTGTTCCGATCATCGAGGTGCTTCTTTTCGCTAAGCTTCATAGACATCTTCATCTTCTTAGCTATAGTCTTTTCTTTCATCAATTGGTTTGCCTCCTTTTGTGCCATGGTTATTTTTTCAATCATTTTAACTCTTTTTCTTGAATTGTTTAAATTCATTCCACTATTCGTTAACCACTTCCAATGCTGCTCCTTTACCTTTCTTTTTACCTTTTTTTTAGCTGCATCCCTCCGCATTGGACGAGCACTAGATCCTATAGAGTCGAAGTCACTTTGATCACTCTCACGAGATCTCTTAGATCCACTACTCGCAGAGCCAGTATTTTCTCCTACTTGACTTTCATAACGTGGTTGATCACGAATAGCCTCCCATTTTGATATTAAACTGAAAAAATCATTGTTAGCACTTGAATATAATTCATGCGCTTTTGCCAATACATCATTCTCCGACCACCCGCTTTATTGAAGACGTTTAGCATTGTCATAAGCGCTAATCCATTTGCCCGATTTTTGATCCATGTAATTGTAGTGATTTCTACATGAAATTCCATCGCGTGGAGGATTAAATGAACATTGTTCATTACAACAGTCAACAATTTTATCCCAATATGCTTCACTTTTTGGGTTTCTGCCAACAACGCTATATGTTCCAAATTTAATCCACCCACTCAGTAACACTAAATTTTGATCAGTGGTCCATTTGGGGATTTTCATACGAGGACGAGTTGAATCATCAACATTCAGAGTAGCTCCATGAACATCGTCCATGCCACCAAGAGTCACTTGTGTAGAAAATTCAAGAAATTTAGTTGCTCCAACTCGATAGCATTCCATTACCCGTTGGAGTAGAAGAAAAATGAAGCGGTTGAGATAAAAAGGCACTGAGCCATAATATGGAAAATAGTTTGGAATAGCCAACGACATGAAGAAATTTAGTTGAAAACCATAATTTGATATGGTTTGAGGTTGATTAGAAGATGGATTTTGAGATTGATAAGTATTGGGATTTGGGTAGTTAAAAGGGTAATTAGTGGGAGAACGACTTATAAATACTGGCACTTATTGTGGGTTGAGAAATTAGAACATCCAAAAATAGACCGTGCTGATTAAAACATGTACTTAGTAAAATTCTAATTCAAATATCCACAATAAAAATTCTTCGCTTATTAATGGTTTGACCGTAACAACGTTAATTGTTTGTTAACGTAGGTGACGTGGAATCTGAGGTGGACCTTGTGCACGGGCATGGACCTTGAGCATGTACACCACATTTAGCCTTGTATTGCAATTTGCTCCATCTTGTAAATCCTATGATTCAACTCACCGCTACCTCTCCTCCATCTCTCATATTGTGGTTGTCTTTCTTCCTCTTCCTCATAATCGGATGCATGTGGTGTGTTTTTGTACCTTTCATCTTCTTCATCAGAAATTACTATCTAAATCACTACATCATCAACCCGACCTTCTTCCTCAAACTCATGCACTTCCTCTTCCTCCTAAGACACATTATCTACCTCCATATAGATAACAAAATATTTGGTCCACTCATCTGCCTTACACATACTCTAAAAATTTTTAGACCCATCACACGGAACCTAAAGAACATTCAACTCTTCATACGGCAACTTATACCACAATCTCTGACCATTCAATGACGTAACAGATGACTCCATCAATATAAACACATCTTCAGGCGAGGATTCAAGTATGTAAACGTTACCTCCTTGATATGTAATCTCTCCTTTTTCTATCAGTGTTAAATCTGCCACCGTAGAACACTTGGAATACATTCTCCATCGCTATCGTAATCAATACTGAAATCAAACACGAATCATTTCACAGAAAAAATCATACTATTTATAAAATCAAATTTATGGGGAATGTGATTTACCTCATTTTCCTGTGCAAGTCGAAGCTCCCTTCACGAAATTTCTTGGAATAAGGTTCCACTTAATTTGATGAACAAACCGAAGAATGATTCTCGAAGTTCACATGAGAAATTATTCAAATGCCGCAGAAATTGTTTCGCATAACAAGGAAGAAGATGGCTCGAGTTTTTTTAGGGTTCGTGAGAAACACGGTCGTTTTGGCCTTTCATTTATGATTTATGTTTATTTAAACGATGTCGTTCCGTTTAAAAATTTTTTTTATGAAAACAACGACATTCAATTGATTCTATACACGTCAATTTTTTTATACAATCCACATGAGATTCCACGTCACCTACGTTTACATACACATTAACGCCGTTACGGTCAAACCACTAATAAGAGAAGACTTTTTATTGTGGGTATTCGAATTAAAGTTTTACTAAGTACAAGTTTTAATCAGCACGGTCCATTTGTGCATGTTCTAATTTCCCAGCTCACAATAAGTGCAAGTATTTTTAAGCAGTTCTCCCCTATCCCGGTAATTAGTAGAATTTTGAGTGTTAAAATGATTATTGTTGGGATCCATTGATGATTTTTTTCCTGTGTCCAAATCAAATGAAACGAATTTCTATTTATGGAGTAAATTTTTTTTATGAATTTTAGTATAAAATTATAAACATAAAAAATTATTTATCATAAACCCTTGATTTCAAAGGTTTAACCCTTCTAATGTATTAGCAAATTAGGCATAGGAGAGAAGCCCAAAACCAAAAACCAAAGCCCTTATATTATTTACAAAACACATCAAACACAATAAGTATCGACTGCATCAAACCCATCT
>OVBE01014895.1:0-11805 GCA_900406425.1 Iberis pinnata | reverse complement strand
GACTTATGCGATTTTAAATATATATATATATATATATATATATATATATATATATATATATACACATTTTACTATCTTATTCAATTTTAAATTGCCCAATGTATTTTTAAATTTATAAATACTTTTAACTAACTGTAATTTTTATATTGTAAATATAATAAATAAAATTTTCAATGCAAAAATTAGTTTTTTTAGATCATTGTTTTCACGGGTCGATACACATAACATATTTTTAGTTTTTGTAACAAAAAAATTATGTGCGTGTTATATTTAATTATTATTAATTAAAATTAAAAGACATTATAAAAAATTATGAAAATTACATGTATGTTCTTAAACCATAACTTATGCCATTTAAAACATATGTTTTATTCTCTAATGAAAATTTTTTTTTAAATTATGTAGTTTTATATTAATAAATACATTTAAATATTTTAAATATATTAGTTAAAAACAAATAAATAAACTATAGCTTTCAAACATTATTGTTCTTAAAATTATTTTTTCACTTATTAAAAAGTAAATATTTTTAAATATATATCTGTCGTATGACATTTAGTGAAATTATAAAATTGGTCATATGAAAAGGTTTGAGTAACACTGTATACACAGAACGACGACGAAATGCACTTATTACATCATTCAAAACCAGAACATACATTTTAAATAACCGGATTACATTGAACATTTACTTAGTTTATCTCAATCAATATACATATTCTATCATATACAAAACGTAATACATTCAGTTATATATTTTCTGTAAACTAAATTCCCAGACGTGTATTTTATAGTATAGATTTATGGTAAAAACATAAATCCTAATTAATATCTGGTGATTTTAAGTTTTGTATCAACTTTTCATTTACAAATTATTTAAAAATGTTGTATTCTCGATATCTCATAAGGTATTTAACATTCTATAATTAAAATATTTATCAATTATATCTACAAGTAAGGTAATTTAGAATATAAACGAATATTTTCTATATAAAACTATAATTAACTTTTATAATTGGAATATTTATATGTTTTTATTTATCCATTAAAAATCAAACATTTAATAAAATGAAACATGTAATAAAAATATTATATTGGGTTTACAATTTTAAACAATCTATATCATTAAATTACAAAATAAAAAATGTAATGAAATAAAATAAACTAAAAATTATGTTATTATATATATATATATATATATATATATGAAATACAAAGCCAAGTATATAAAACTTGTTGTATATAATATAATATACAATCCACATTAAATATAGTATAACACCTATAAAATTCTAAATATGACATTAATTAACTTTAAATTTTAACAATAATAATAAAACTTAATAAATACTTACGATAACAAAATCATAATAAATTAATTATAGATATTATAATAAATTAATATAATCTTAAATAAAAACTTCTATAAACATATTTTATACAATACAATCAAAATTTAAAATCATGGATACCCTTGGCGATTGCGGACGCTTTGGGCCTAGTCGGAGTCCTTCGGGGCTCCGGATACCAGAGTCATCAAAAAAAAAAAAAAAAAAAATTAAAATCATGCTAATATTTTTATGTACATAAAATCATAGATTTTCTCTTGTTCCTACAGAAACATTATATTCAGAGCAAAAAAAAAGATATAAGTTAAAATCCATGGTTTATTGCGAATTGAGGTTAAAAAGAAAGATATTGATGATCATACCTTTTTTGCAATCGACAAGAAGAATGCTTTGTTTCGTTTTATTAGAGATTTCACCGATCTAGACAACTTCATCCATATGAAAATCTTCATTTTTGGTTGAAATTTTGAGAGAAGAAACCAAAAGGGTTTTTATTTTTCTTAGGTTTAATTTTTGTTTGTGGTGACTGACTCAGGGCTGATCTTGAGGCCAAGCAGAGCAAGCATAGGCTTGCGGCCCATTTTATACTTTCAAAATTTTCTTTTAAGAATTAGTCCATTTACAAAATTTTATTTTAAAAACCGGCCCATATTTTTTAATTTATCTTACGGCCTTTAAAATCTCAAGACCGGCTATGGTGAATGTACAACAAATATATTTGTGTCGGTTTATAAATATTGGACCAATTTGGGCTTTGACATTTTCTTTGTGTTGTTTTAATAAAATATTGGTTCAATTTCAATTTCACAATAATGAAAGTCTTTTGTTAAAAATTGAGATCAAATATTTGTTTATAATGATTTGGACATAATTGTAAGGTTTAGCCTTAATTTGTCTAATAAGTTTTACCTATGGTTTATAATTAATTTATAACAAATCTTGATTGTTAAAAAATTAAATAATTTACAAATAAAATCAAAAATATTTCTCGAAATTATATACATATGAAACCGAATTTAAATTTAAAAAATTATTTATTAATAATTGACAAATAATATTGAAAATAATTAAAATATAACTAGTTTTATAACAAAATATAACGTTAAACTCACTAAAACAGATTATAAAATTTCATATAAGTAATAAATATACAAAAGGCAAACAAGTATAATTTAAAAAAAAATTAAAAATATTATATATAATATAATTAAATTTTTAAATCATACCAATATTTATTTCAGCGCGTGACAAGGGTTCGCAACTAGTTGCCAAAAAATTCTAATCTAATGGTGATATTGGTTCTACTAAGTATTTTAGGCACCCAAGTTTAATTTTTCTAAAGTGGAATTTAAGATGACAAAAAAAGAGCAACTAGTGTTTAATTAATTAAATAATATAGGCGAAAGTAAAACTCTAGTAATAGGGAATAGTTACAGGAAGCCGCCGTCAAGAATAGAAGACAAAATGAGATGAAGGTCTGTTTACACTACTTTCACTTGTACAATTGCTTCTTCATCATCGTCAGACAAACCAAGAAACTGGTCGGAGCTTCCGCCAGAGTTGATTTATTCGATAATGCTCCGACTTGGCGTGGTTAATATACTTGAAAATGCTCAGAAAGTGTGCAGCTCTTGGCGACGCATCTCCAAAGATCCTTGTATGTGGCGGAAAATCGACATCCGAGACCTCGAAAGCAGCGAAATCTCTGATCAGAACTTCGATAGGATTTTTCGTATGGCTGTTGGTCGGAGTGAGGGTGGCTTGGTCGAAATCAACCTTGGGAAATACGGCTGTGATTCACTCCTCAACTACGTTATCGACAGGTTTGACTTGTTTCGTCATTTGATATTGAAAGTAGGCAGTAGTGATTATGACTTAGGAGATTGTTACATCTTCTTAAATTGCAGACCAAGTAAACTAAGAAGCCTTACACTTGACATGTACTCTGTAAACAATGACGGAATTCAGAATGCTGTCTTAAAGCTTCCACTTCTTGAAGATCTGGAGGTCTTATCCGCATGGTCCTATCTGAATTTGAAAGCCCTAGGTCACTCTTGTCCACGACTAAAGACCTTGAAGCTAGACTTTTTTGATCCCACTTTTCCTTGTTTCAAACGAGATGATGATGCATTAGCAATAGCTCAAGGCATGCCTGAATTACGTCACCTCCAGCTTATTGGAAACGGACTAACAGATTCAGGCTTGAACACCATTCTTGACAATTGCCCTCACCTCCAACATCTTGATTTACGAAAGTGTGACTTCGTTAATCTTGTTGGGGATCTAGAGAAGCGATGTTTAGAGAGACTCAAAGTTTTGAGACGCCCCAACGACTCTACCAATCATCATCCACTTGATTTCACTTTCCTTCACTCTGAAGACTACATTATTGGTGATCTAAGATTTCTATAATTCAGATTATATGTTGAGTATCTCTGAAAAATGCAGGCACAAGTTGTCAATCTATAAAAACGTTAGTCTTTCTGTTTCCTTTTTGAGAAGCATTGTGCGCATATGATTGTAACTCGTGATAACGTTGTGGTGCATTTTTTTTTTTCACTGATACGTTAATTACCCGTTGCTTTAAGGGAAACATAACATCCATTAGAATTAAGAAAATAACTCCTACGCCTAGCTAGTCTCTATCTCCATCGATAATATACATTATATTCGATATAACCCTACCTTAATGAATAGTTATTCTACTTTCCTAGACCTGCTTTTGCAGAAGAATAATTTAAAATTTAAATTATCGATCACACCTCGTCTTCTCTTTCCTTCGATTATCGGAGAAAGAACCTCAACCGTTCGCCATTAACTTCCTTTTGTTAATTTTATCAACTCTAACAAATAAATTTAGTTTGTAATTTGATCTCCTCTTTCCAAATTTTTTCAAAGATAAAGCCAGGCGAAACAGTTAACTTCTTCTACAATCAGAATGAATCCTGCAAGTATAAAACAAATTCACGAAACTCGCGTCTAGCATTTCTCCCAAATTGCTTGAACAATGTCATAAACAAGACCACAATTACTGTTCTCATTGACGAAGTTGTCTTATTTCATACGCCTTTACCTTAGATTTACAAAATTTGGAGATTTATATACATATTATGATAATGAGTAGAATTTTGTCTGTTGCATAGAAAGTCATATTGTTGTCCACTCTTTCTCTCTATTGCATGTCTCTCTATTGTTCTGTCAACAAATTTTCCTTCTGTTTCATCTTAATTATAGTTTTGGGAATTTCTAATATATGTTTTTGTTGATCTTCTTCCCTTGTTGTACAACCCATACCATTAACGTGTTTTTGTTTCCAATAGATTGACTATTTTGTTTAGTTGTCCAAGTATTAAATTTATGCGTCTTTCGTATTACAGTTACATGATGGATCAAGATACCAGCCAGGAACTGCCACGACGATTATTTGAATTAAGTCAAGAGCTTGGTGGAAGAGCCAGAGTAAATAAGTACTTCAACCTTCGAGCTGTAGAACATATAAAGAAAGCATTAAAGCCAAATCATTTGGAATTGCTAATGAACTCACAGTTCAAACTGATCTTGCAAATGGAGAATCATGAATTCTCCCTCTCTTTTTTCTCCACTACTTGCTATCAAGGCAGTTAGTCACGAAGAAGGAAAACAAAATGTGGTGGCTTTTTGCAGGGAAACCAATACGGTATGACCTTCAAGAATTTTCTATTGTCACTGGGTTGAATTGCAGGCATGAGAATGAAAATGATAAAAAAGACGACTCCATAAAAAGGAAAGGGTGAAGAGAATGACAGTCTTGAAAACATTTGGAATAAGTTATTCAATGGTGAAAAAAACTGACTACTTCGTGGATACACAAAAACCTATCGAAGGAAAAAGGTGCAAGGATCTGGAAACGAGGCTGCGTATGTCCCTACTTCTTTTAGTTGATAATATAATGTGTTCAATCTCCAACAACACACAAATCACAAAAGAGAGGGTCCAATACCTCGTAGACATCAACGATTTTCTTAAATACCCGTGGGGAAGGGAATCCTTCACGTTGGCTGTGGAAAACACCAAATCTAAAGACCATTTCAGCTACACGCAGCCTACGACTTCTATGCAAGGCTTCCCCCATGCCATGATTCTAGTTACAGTCGCATGTTGTCATGAAATTTTACAAAATGCGGTCATTCTGTCAATGATCAAAAAAGGTGCATCAATTCAGGAGATTGTTGCTTTTGTAAGTCAGATGAGTCTGCACCTTCAGAAGAAAATGTTCAGGTCACTTAACGTTGAGGGTAAAGTAAGTATGAAATGTATAAATAGTCACTCCACTTATCTCTTTTGGTAGTCGACTACCAAATTACTAGAATATGGTCTAATGTTCCTATATGATTAATACACAGGTTCCAGTAATATCGTTGTTGAGTAAAGAGGCACTGAAGTTAGTTGAGGATATTGAAACCAATGCTGAAAAAGATGATGTTGCTTTTGATTGCCTTCTTATGTTAATAGAAGATGAACTTCCGTTTGAGATTAACTCATGGACTGGTGGTATGCGTGATGTAGATGTCATTGAAGCACAAAAACGGGCACGGGAAGCACAGAGAATCGAGGAAGAAGAAGACAACGAGATAGAGAATAGGGAGGACCAGACAAAGGGTCCTAAGGAGCCACCAGCCTTTGTACCACCATCTACTACGACTTAAAGAACTGTGCCATTTGATGACGATTTACTCGTCCGTAAGGTAGCATCATTGATACAGAGCAAAACATGCCAATTTTTGAAGGATACACAAAAAATATCATCTCGCATATTGATGCAATAATTGAAAAATTGTTCAAAGATTTTAAAGATCTATATCTCCATCAAAATGAACCAAAATATAAACCTTTGGGAGAAAACTCGGACACCGGTAACAACACATTTTTATGCTAAACTCTCTGACAATTGAATTTTATGGTTTTCTACAATCAAAGTCTACATTTGACAGATGAAGAAGAACATGTGTCACAATCAGCTGAGCGGAAAGCCGATAACATTTTCGGATAAGATGATCCAACAGAGTCCAAATCATTGGAAATGTTGTCCGCGAAAACCCTCCTGATGGAAACTTAGAAGACGTGTATGTTCAAGAAATGGATTCATCATCGCCATGGGAAAAATGAGAGATCTCCAATAATAGAAGACCATGTACAAACAAGTAATACTTAAACTCAAAAAATTACTATAAATAATCCACATTGTTAATATTACTTGAACAAATGTTGTTCTTGTTTCTCGAATTTTCAGCAGCTTCTCAGACACACCCGACTGCCAATGTTACAATACAACTCAAGGACATAGAAGCTCTGGCTTTTTCTCTACATTTATCACAAGCGGATGTTTCCCAACAAATGCAAACAAATGTTCCAGGTATTTGTAACACGTCTCCGACAATTGTAGGATACTTGATCTACTGACTTTCTTTAGGTAGTTCGTATACTACTGCTGAATAGGCACTCTTCTCATTTAATTTAACATGATTCATGATGGAGTGTGTCTAATCAACCTGAGAAGGGAACAAACGAGCAACATGAAACTGTTAATGTTTCACCATCCATGAAACAAATTGATCCTCCATCCTTCTCACTCAATATATCTCAAACTCAAGATCCTGAACAAATGGACATGAAACCCCCTTCTATGATTCAGAAAACCTATCAATCCACTTAAAACCATCTTGTTCCAGGTAATGTAAGCACAAACAATGCAGGGGAAGTTAACGCTCAAGATTTACTAAAGGTACTGTTGAATTTGTAACGACCATTATAATATTTTTATTTCCCCTATATGTTCAACTTTTTCGAAATCATACATATTAGGTTTTTCTGCTCTCGTATGTTGAAAGCACATTTGAACATGATATTTATATGGGGTTTCCAAACAGATTACATTTACTGTCTTCTGTTGCAGAATCAAAGGTATTTTGGTGTTCAGTTCATTTAGAATAGTGAATGGCTCCGGACATCATACACTACCAATATTAACATCTACTTTTAACATGACATCTTTAACACATATAAAATATATTCATTACTATACACTGACTACTTTTTTGTACTTTGTAAAGGCAAAGACAGTTGAGCAATCTTTAACCAAACTCGAGGAAGTGGAATCTGAAACATTGTCTAACATGCGCGAGCAGGTCAGGAAAAAAACTCAGGATATTGGAAAGAAGGTTAAATCTAAAGATTCATTAGCAACTGGTTCTACAAAGAGGACTAAGCGTGAGCAAGAAAAAAAGATACAAATAAAGAAGTCGTTAGAAGAAGTTCAAGGATAAATCAGAATGCTGCGAGGAACCAAAATCCGGTCAAGATCGAGAAAAATCAAGTAACACGAAAAAGAAAACCAATAGTTATACCAAAAATGGAGGAGGATGATATGTGGGCAGTTACTCTCTCTCCTCTCATTATGGAATTTAGAGCATTTGATGGCCCACCACCAAAGAAATACCAAGACTTTCGAGCACTTCTCCAGAATTCAGGTGCATACTATTTCCCTTCTTCAATATTTATGTTCATTGTCCTATAAGTTAATGACCAACTTAATGGGATCAGAGTTTATGATTTTGGTCACAACATCTCCATCGAGAACATATTGTTCTAGTCTTTATTTGAACCAAAAGCGATTTGGCAACCCAATGTAAGTGTTGCCTTTAATTTACGGTAGTCAGTATATTACTCTATGTATTATTAATTACTTTATGTACGGTAGTTAGTATATTATTCTATGTATAGTTAGGTACTTTATTTTCTATGTTATATAGGTCCTAAATATTCTTCTCTGTTTTGTCCAACATAGGAGAGAAAAGATACTCAAATGTAGGTTTGATTTTTTACCAACGAGTTGGGTTCAGGAGATGGGGCGTCTTTGGGAATCTTTTCAACGCACGGTGGACAAAGAAAAGTTTTGATTCTCAACAACTTCAACTTCTACTTTGCCTATCTCAAAGCATCTTCAATGGGTTTCCTCCATCGATATGATCTACTGCGCGATCCCCATTCAGAATATTCACTGGCTTGGCCTCATAATTGACCTCAACCAACGGTCTATAGAAGTTTTAGATTGTAATAATAACAAACTATCGAAAGACTAGGTGGAACATGAGCTAAATTTTATGTCAACACTTTTTTCTTTCTTCATAAAATGGAGTGGAGTTGCGCCTCGAGGTGGAGAATTAGTTTGGACTCCTTTCAAATTAACCGGAATAAGTTAGAAGTAGTGGTTGAAGACACAAGTATTTAGTTTATTTCCTACTGGAATTAATCTATGATAATTATTGTACTTATAAAAATGATTTTTTCTACCTCTTTAGTTTTATTTGGTGTAACGGTTATTGTCCTAATGGAACAGCATTCCCTTGACCACATAGACGAATCCTCCTGTTAGGAAAACAATATTTGAAAGTCCCAACAATGAACTACAAGATGCAAGCTTTTGATGTGCTTGTTAAGAATCCTCCTCCACCTATCCTCTGACTTTAAATTGTATCCATTACTGAAAACTGAATTCGTTCTTTATTTGCTTATGTCTCAAAAATTAAGGTTCTTCACTTTTAATGTTTGAAAAAATTAGGAAGTTTAATATCTTTTCAGTCTCATTGACTGCTATTATGCCTACTTCGATTAACACCACAAACTGAAATATTTTACAACAACATAGATCATGCAACGCCTACGGCTTACAATAATATTACAACAAGGCTATACAGTACCTTAATACTATAAAGCGGGTCGGTTGCATTCTGGTTACCAAAGCAAACTTAAATTACACGTTATACGGACTTTTGTGACTCATATACAGACTACTTGCAACAGTTCCAAGCAATTTTATGAATACACCAAAACATTACCTTAAACAGTGTGAGCCATTTTTTAAATTACCACCAAAAACTTTGTACAACACTTCCAGCCATTGATCCAAGTACCCAAAAAAACTACTTTCCACACAACGTCGAACAATCATACCGCTTAAATGAGATTATGACAGTTTGCCTTATTATGTTCTTTTCCACGGCAACGACTGCACCACCTCTTATCAACAAACTTACAAAAGAAAAACAAAGGATTACTTATAGTTAACCATATCAAGTTTCCTGATAAAGTTAACAAGTATGTATAACCTTACCATGTTCTCCCCCCAAGATAAAATCCAAAATTTCTTAGGCCTACCAGAAGGCCTTCTTACCTTCGGTGGCAGCATACGAACCAACCCAAACATTATTGTAATACTCGCTAATAACCATTAGTTCAGTGGGAAGATTTACACGCACTGCACCTGCAAGGGACTGAGAGCATGAAATTCCAATAAACTGATACTCCTTGCAGCTACAAGATCCGTCCTCAAAATTGATCAGGTAAGTGCCACCATTGTTTGTTGAAACCTCGTACTGTATTGGACATATGGTCTCACAACCATTTGAATTCGCTCGTCAAAGTTGGTTTCTACCCTCTTTCGTACCTGTGGTGTTAGGCAACATTCACCATCATTTGCCTTAGCTCGTTCACGCCTAATAGCAAACCATTTCATAATTTGACTCCTTATGTTTTCCAACATAGTCACCAATTAGTATTCTCTTGCTTCCTTAAAGACATTATTCCAATACTCCGCAATGTTATAATCCATTATGTTATACCGTTTCCCTTTAAATTGAGATCGTGTCCAATGAGAGAAACATGTACAAATGGACATGTAAATTAGGTTACTCATAATATTGCACTAATAAAGTTTGTATAGAGTTTACCAATATCGAGTAGGTACGCAGTGCAAAGAGGGTTGGTATTCTGTATTTCCAGAAATTTGTTGTTGAAATCATTGATCATGTATGATCTGGAAGCTTGCATCATTACATAACCGAGAGTTTTAGGATCAAAATTTGCCTTCACATTGCGGTACAAATGTACAACTCAACACGCATGTATCGCCCTTGTGTAAACCTACAAAGTAACAAAACAATATTTTTTGTCAGTATCTCGTATATCCCTGTCAATATATGAACTACTACAGTTTTCCTATTGTGGTTAAAAAACTTTCTTAATCCCAGCATATATGCTTGCATGTCTGTCAAATATAATAACCAAATCCGCTGAATCATATACAAATGTTTTCAATCTATTAAAAAACCACTCCCAAGAGTCATCGTTCTCACAGTCAACGATCCCATATGCTCAAGGGAAGACTTGAAAATTCGCATCCTGACCAAAGGCAGTGAGTAGAGTACCACCATACCTAGTCTTTAAAGAGGTTTCGTCTACAACACGCACCTTTCTATGATAAGAAAATCCCTTCACACACACTCCTAGTGCAATAAAATTGTACTTCAAACGGCTTGACCCATCATTTTCTGTTAAATATTCCTTGTAACATATGCTACCAACGTTCATATGCTCTAACAACGTCATGTAATTCAGCATTATTTCATAGCTTCCAGCAACTGAGCCTAATGACCTGTCCATAGAAAATTCTCGAGCTCTCCAAGCTTTCCAACATGAAACATTGACATAAAATTCATCTAGCATTATTTTTTTCAATCCATAGGGATTTGGACCCTACTTTATGCCTAAATAATGCTTTGCAACCAGTTCATCAATCACTTGTGTTGTTGCCAATTTATGATAGTTTCTCCGCTCATCTATTGGACAACAATGCTCCAATATCGCTTGAATTATTTGAATATTATCAGAGTTGTCCACTTTCGTGGCGTAGATGCGCAATCTTAATCTTGAAATCCACTTTGTTTTTGAACACCCGGCCAACAAAAATTTTGTCTCCCTCATAATCGATGTCAAAGAGTGCTCCATCAACTCCCGCCAAACATAAAAAATACTTTCAATTCTTAAATTTAAAAAAACTTTACTTACTCCTACTAACAATCATGATATACAAAGTATCTTATAAAGAAATGCGTACCTTCGGTCCTTAGATTGTTGAAAACTGGAGGAGCGTCGTGGCTGAACAATGCAGGGTAATTTATATCAGGGAAAAACACATTCTCATATATCTCATCCTCTGTCACCCATCGAGGAATCACCCAAGTGAAATGGTCCTAACTTTCGTCTTCCGATATACTACCACTTGACTCATATGAGGTTTGAAAGAGTCTTCTTGCGACCGAGTTATGTCATTTTTCACTCATAATTGCGATTTGGGGAACATCCTTACTTGTACCTACCATCTCTTGTTGAATAGGTAAGGTTCTCATGTCGAGAATTGGCGGATCCATATATATATTTTCATCCTCTTGATGAAGAGGTCCCTGGNTCTCATTTAAAGAAGATGAAGATCTCATCAAATCCAAAGACCCTGAGGCACTTTTCAGAAGATGTGCAAAATCGGGGGAGTTATGAAGATGTGCAAATTCAGTACACAAAGTCCAGAAACTCAAGACATGAAGCCAAGACAAGATTATGAGATGTGCAAATCTTGTGTATTCTG
>OVBE01014894.1:0-11806 GCA_900406425.1 Iberis pinnata | reverse complement strand
TATATATATATATATATATATTAGACGGTTAACCGCCAATATATTATTATCTCGGATGATTTTTCTGCTATATATTACTATACAAGAAGGCTTGCAGATCTGTATATAAAGCACTAATCTAAAAATTGTTTTGCTAATCTACTGCTTCTTAATTTTCACATTGATTTTTATTTTACATCTTAGTCACAAGCTATTAGTATTTTTAGACTCAGTTTTAATTTAATTTAAATATCAAAGAGTCACAAATAATTTTTATAAGAAAATGGTTATGAAAATGTTGACAGTCTATATATACATTCATCTGTCTCATCCAAACATTTTATTCTCTTCCAAATTACTCTCCAAAAATTTTGAGCTTTTGGGTAATTATTATTAATCATTTTATTTCGGGTAATTGATGATTTCATTTTGAGCTTCGAAGAGTATAACATAAATGTTGTTTTAATTTTCTGCGCTGCATTTCTTTTTGTGCTTGGTAAAAAGTTTATTTTGAAAATAATAATAAATTTATGATTTTATTTTAGAATTCTTAATGATATTGGAGTCCCTAGGTTTAGATGAATATGACTTCGGAGATGAGGCAAGTGAAATAATAAATGAGAACATGGCTGGTGAGTACAACTATAGTGATCTTAAGAAATTGGAAATCTCTTATGAGAAGCCAGATAGTAAAAGGTGGCGTGAACATGAAGTAGAATATGATTACATAGAAAAATAGAGAATTATACAATTGAAATAGGAACAAGCTAAACAGTTACGATACTTAGTTGATGAAAGGAATTTTTTGTTATGATGATCACACATTTATTATGCGAAAGTGCGGTTACGTAAACGTGTGGAAGATTCACTAGTTCATGTGAAGTATCAAAAATATTATCATTGAGCTAGAAACTCAAAACGAAAAGAGAAGTCCCATAATAGAAAACAGAAACTTCCTAAGATTGCGTCTCAAAACAACTCGACAAAAGTTGGAGACTTTTTGGTTTTCATGTAAGGATGTGAAACCAAAGATCCCATATTTCTAATCTAAGTTTTTTTGTTGGATTACGAAGTATGAGTGTTCAAGTTAAGAAGCTTAGATTTGTCTGTCTTTGAGATTGTTTTGTTGGAGGGTTCATCCATCAACAAAACCAAACAACTAAGAAAGTATCATAACACACCAATTTTTTTAAAATATATATATTATCATAGGATTTGCAAAAATGCATCGATAAAATTGGGTTTCTTATGAGGTCTCGAAACTGTTCAACAAACTACTAGAGACACTATTTCAAGTATTATGGACAAATTTGGTAATATACTCATTCAATGCTTTGTGATCTAAACAATAAACTTTAACACCTTAGTTTAATTGTATTAAATCAATAACAAATAAATAAAAAAAGGTATGACTAATCCCACTCGGAAAAATGACAAATCTATATTGAGTAACTATTAAATGAAAAATAATAATAATAACAGATAGAAAAAAAACTCTCTCTCTAGAAAGAGTCGTTAGGAGGTTCTCACCGACATCGCAAGGTAAGTATCTTTTCTCTTCCGTCACCGGCGCCGGCCCAGGCGTCGGCCCTCTCCACTCATCAAATGGGTAAGTCCAAGAGCAAGTCACGCTCTTCCTCTCGTGGATTTCCCTCTAGCTCCGCCAAGTCCTCTCAGTCAGTTTCAAGATCGAATCCCAAATCGGTTTCAATCGACTCAAAATTGGCGTCCTCAGTCCCAAAATCAGGATCTCAGGCTGCTTTGGAGGAAGGAATTGCTTCGGTAGAGGCTCCTCCTAACTCCCCTTTAGGTAATCAGAGGTCTGAATCTGAGCTTCCTACCACCGACGATCCGACACGGGATCCACCTACTGCAGTTGAAAATTCAGTTGATGCACCTGATCCTTCTGTCAAATTAGTTGACGCACTCTTGTTAGCTCCACCTATTGGTGGGTCGAAGCATACTACAACAGATCCTTCTGTCAACCATTCCCTTGAGAAAGGGACGGAGACTAAAGAAACTACCGAGCTTGAAGCAGATTCAGCTCCCATCATCACAAAGTCTAAGCCCTCTGTCCAAGACCAGGAAGCTAAGCTCGATAACCACCTTAAGACGACCCATCAGGGACAACCAGGAACCACAACAAGGCTGTGGAGTGATCTAGTCAAAGGGCACAAAACAATGGAAAAGAAAGGAGTTGCTTTCCCATTAGAATCTGGAGAAATGTGTGTTACTATCCCAAACTCTGTCATTGAGAAGAATAAAAAATCATGGGATTTTTTCATTATCCGCCAGTTCTATGAAGAACCACCGTCCAAAGGCACAATTCATGCAATCATCAATGGCATTTGGAGCAGGCAGAGAAAGAACATTTTAGTTTCTAAAATGGATGGGGGAGCCTTCCTGTTTCGTGTTCCATGTCCTATTGCAAGAAGAAGGATCCTAAGCCAAGCTCTTTGGCAAATAGATGGACAAACAATGTTCGTCGCAAAGTGGTCCCCTGGACTAACACCAACAAAACCAAAATTGACTACCGTTCCCGTATGGCTCGAATTAAGAAATGTCCCACTGCAGTTCTTTGGAGAGGAAGCTCTAGAATACATTGCGGGCCTTCTGGGACAGCCGCTGTATCTTCACCCCGACACCACAAACATGACGAATTTGGAGGTCGCCAAAGTCTACACTGTTATCGACCCTCGAAAACCTCTCCCGAAGGCAATAAACGCACAATTCCAAAATGGGGAAGTGGCTAGGGTCACAGTATCAAGTCTGTGGCTTCCTTCGTTATGCAGCCACTGTAAGAAGCTAGGACATACCATCTCACGTTGCCCATCAGCCCCTATCACTTGTGAACCTTGTAAGTCCACAAAGCACACCTCTACTAACTGTCCAAAACAAAAGAAAGTTGCTGCCAAAGACAACAATTTAACAACGGAATGGGTGGTCAAAGGAAGATTATCCGCTGAGGAAAAAGGTAAAGGTATAGTTTCGGCCACTACTAAGTCCCAACAGGCTCCACTTAGTGCTAAGGGAATCGTGATTAAGGATTCAAGCCTCACCCCTAGCATCTCTCTAGCTTCTCCTATTAAGCCCCTGCCTGTTACTAGTAAAAACATCACCCCAGTAGACAATTCTAAGGTGACAGAGGTAGCTTGCGCTGAACCTCCTAACTCTTCTCATGTTGCCTTACTACCTGGTCAACTAGGCACCCTCAGCATTAATATGGGCTCTT
This sequence comes from Iberis pinnata, assembly GCA_900406425.1. Taxonomy (NCBI): domain Eukaryota; kingdom Viridiplantae; phylum Streptophyta; class Magnoliopsida; order Brassicales; family Brassicaceae; genus Iberis; species Iberis pinnata. The sequence goes on along the minus strand of OVBE01014894.1, from coordinate 8,595 downwards.
TGGAAGTCCCTTTGATCTCACCCACAAGATCCTCCACTAAATCTGTCTCAAGTGCCCACTCTATATCAGATGATGATTTCGGTTCAGGTGATGAGGACAACCCAGAGGTCAATGATAGATTTATACAGGTGGTTTCGAAAAGAAGTCTAAGGAACTCAACATTGAAGGCTAGGGTAGCTAGCCTTAGACACTAGGCCTTTCAAGGCATTTTTTGACTTATATTCCCATGGATTGTTTTTGCTGGAATATAAAAGGATTCAATAATCCTACTAAACGGTGTACTTTTAGGAAGTGGATGAGGTTGCATAAACCTCCTTTTGGAAGTCTCATCGAGACGCATATTCAACAAGAAAAGGCTCTATCGGTAATAAACAAGACCTTCCCGGGATGGTAGGCAGTTACTAACTACGAATTCTCTGATTTAGGTAAAATCTGGCTGGTTTAGGATCCTTCTGTCCAGGTTTCTATTCTACATAAGTCTCTACAAATGATAACTTGTCAAGTCAATTATCAGGGTAATCCTCAAACTATGGTGTGTTCATTCATCTATGCATCAAATAATGAGGAGGAAAGATGTTCCCTTTGGACAGATTTGTGTGATTTGTCCTCTACTATTAATCTCTCGGGACTTCATTGGTTGGTCCTTGGGGATTTCAATGAAATCACTAAGGCCTCTGAGCACTCTACTCTACCTCACCATATCTCAACGAGATGTATGAGAAGCTTTAGCTCATATCTTAGGTTCTCAGAACTATCAGATCTTATGCACCGAGGGAACAACTTCACTTGGTATAATAAGAGAGAGCTTGATCTAATTACAAAAAACTTAGATCGAGTATTGATCAACGATTGCTGGTCAACTCATTTCCCAAACTCCGTGGCCGTATTTGGTGATTTGAGTATCTCAGACCATGGACCTTCCTGTGTTTTCTTTGACCACTTCAAGCAAAAAAGGAAATCATCTTTTAAATTCTTCAATTATCTGCTGCAAATTGCCGAATTCTCGGATCTACTACTCAATATATGGCCTTTATTATGCTTTAATGGAACAAGGATGTTCATTTTATCACAAAAACTCAAGTTTCTTAAAGGGATAATTCGACAGTTTAGTAAGAATAATTTCTCTGAAATTGAAAAGAAATCTACAGAAGCTCTGGCCCGCCTTACCAATATTCAGAGCAAATTAATGGCTTCTCCTTCGGCAATTCTTGCTACAGAGGAAAGACATGCATTTACAAGATGGTTTCAGTTTTCATCAATAGAAGAATCTGTGGCGAGGCAAAAATCACAGATTCAATGGATCGCTGAAGGGGATTCCAACTCAAAATTTTTCCATCGGGTCATTAAAAACAGAATTGCATCAAACTCTATCCTTGCTCTTAAGGACCACGATGGGAATCTCATACATGAGCACAACGCGTTGAAAGATCACATCGTTGAGTTCTATAAAAGGCTGTTAGGCTCTCCGGAACCCCCTTCGTCAGTCACTTTGGACACCTTAGAAGCTCTTCTACCTCGAAAATGTTCTCCAGCGTCTATTGCTATTCTGAATGCAACGATTACAAGAGAGGAGATAAAGGATGCAGTTTCTTTGATGCCTTCAAACAAATCGCCTGGTTCTGACGGATTCACCGGGGAGTTTTTCAAGAACACTTGGGCAGTTACAGGAACTGACCTCACAGAAGCGGTGCTGGAATTTTTTAATTCAGGCTCCATTCTACGTCAGTGGAACGCAACCACAATTTGTCTCATCCCTAAAAAGGATAATGTTGATTCAGTGTTGGATTTTAGGCCGATTTCGTGTTGTAACACGATCTATAAAATAATATCTCGGATATTAGCTAGCAAGCTAAAGCTGGTCCTTCCGGAGCTCATTTCAAATGCTCAACCCGCTTTTGTTCCTAATCGTTTACTAATGGAAAATGTTTTTCTTGCAACAGAACTAATCGCGGGATACAATAGGAAAGCCACTTCAAAAAGTGCAATGATAAAGATAGATTTTAAGAAAGCGTTCGATTCGGTTAAATGGGATTTCTTGCTTTTAACACTAAAGGCAATGCACTTCCCAGACAGTTTCATTAAACTTATCAAAACGTGCATATCTACAACGAGCTTCTCCATGGCAGTCAATAGAGAACTAAGTGGCCACTTCAAGGGAACTAAAGGACTTCGCCAGGGCGACGCTATCTTCCCCTTCCTTTTTGTGATTGCAATGGAGACTTTCTCTAACCTGTTACACCAAAAATACCAATCAGGCCAAATAGGCTATCAAACTAATGCGAAATCTAGCCATGTGTCTCATCTTATTTTTGCCGATGATATAATGGTGTTTTTTGATGGTGCAGGCTCTTCTCTTAATACCATCAACTCAACAATGGAGACATTTGCAAGCTGGTCAAGATTAACCATGAACAATGCCAAATCGGAACTATTTATCGGAGGAAAGAACCTACCTGAATCCTCACCTCTTCTTAGAGCTGGTTTCAAGATTGGTTCTTTGCCTATTTGTTACTTGGGGCTACCGTTAATGCATAGAAAGCTGAGAATTACAGATTATAGTCCATTAATTGAGAAGATTAAAGCAAGAATGGAATCATGGACAAATCATGCGCTTAGTTTCGCAGGGAGACTCCAACTTATTAAATCTGTCATTTATAGTTTATTAAATTTTTGGATGTCAACATTTGTTCTGCCTAAATCTATTCTAAAAGTGATAAAATCTTTGTGCTCTAGGTTCTTATGGTCTGGGAAGACAGAGGGCAAACCTTTCTCCAAAGTTACCTGGGATACCATTTGCCATCCGAAAGAAGAGGGCAGGTTGGGATTAAGGGAACCGTCCATTTGGAATAAAACTTTGTGCCTCAAGCTTATCTGGTTGCTTCTATCTGATTTTGGCAGTTTGTGGGCTACTTGGACAGCTAAAAACAGGCTTGGTAAAACCAGTTTCTGGGCCCAAGATGAACAACAACAATCTTCAGCCACATGGCTTTCTATTCTTAGGCTAAGACCTCTTGCGCAGCAGTTTATTCTATGTAAAATTGGGTCAGGAAGCCTACTATGCTTCTGGTTTGATAATTGGTTGAATATAGGGCCTCTGATAAATATATCGTCTCCTTCTGAGGCTGGTGTACCCATTCACGCCACTATTGCAGATATTTGTTCTCACAATGGCTGGAAAATAAGACCAGCAAGAAGCGCGGCAATGGAAAACATTCACATTAAACTCTTTACTATCCAATTGCCGCTTGATTGCACAATAAATGATTCTTATGTATGGCGCATAAATGGACAAGCAATGCAAATCTTCAATGCCTCTAAAATTTGGAACCACTTAAGATCCAAGAGTCCACCTAAACCTTGGACACCTAATGTTTGGTTCAAAGGGGCAATGCCGAAACATGCATTTTTCTTTTGGGTAGCAAACTGGGATAGATTACCAACACGAGCTAAGATCGCCTCTTGGGGCATAAACATCACGTCAACCACATTTTGCTTACTTGTCCTATCTCGGGCTGTTTATGGAAATACTTACTAAACCGTTTCAATGTAGGTTTCCAAGGTTTTTACACATGGGAGGCACTCAACCTTTGGATGAGATCATCTTCCTCACAAGTCCCGAAGACTTTAAGGCGCATAGGAACTCAAGCTAGCACTTACACTCTTTGGCAGGAGCGAAACGTAAGGCTTCACCAAAACGTTAGAGCGTCTGATCAAGAGCTTGCCAGGAAGCTTGATAACACTATCAAGATGATTATCTTAGCAAGAGACAAAAGAAAATCTTTCAAGGGCCTTATGGATTTATGGTCAAAGTTATGACGAAGTCTGTTTAGAAATTCATAACAGAGGAATTTTTTGTTTTTTTTTTTATCTTTTTTTGGGCAAAATTTCTTTCAGTTTAACTCTTTTGTATTCTCACAAACTATTTCATTTATATGATATTAACACGTTTTCAAAAAAAAAAACTATTAAATGGATTACTTTCTTGTAAAATAGTTAGCCTTAACTCGTCCCCAAGAAGCAGATGTTGGGTGTTAGTCTTAATTGGGGATGAGAGGTGAAGAAGTTCAAACGCATCTTTTAGTTGACCTAAAGCAGAATAAAATAGAATAATGGTTGTTTAAAAAAAATGGAAAAAGCTTGATAAGGGACTTAATCCCCTTCCTTTAAGGGTTAGTTGTTACTAACCAAATCACTAGACTAAAGCTTCAATTATGAAATTTGAGGCTTATCAACGGTTGCACACATGTTTGTTGTGCTTGTGTCACTGCATGGGGAAAGGTGATCTTTTGCTTATTGACATGGTGATGTCTAGCTGGCTACTCAACTTTCCCAAGTAGTTGTGCTCTTGAAGTTTACCATGTCATGTTGTCAATAAAAGATTTCTTTACCTCATTCTGTTTGGTCGCCTTTTAAAGAAGGATTTCCTAAACGGTTTAGATGACAACGATGATTGTTGAGGCAAAATTGGCATTCGCAGCTACTTTCGTCATTGCTTGTCGAGTTCGAGTTGTTTACATTTTGCATTAAAAATCCAAAACTTCTCATAAATAACGCCAAATTGTGGATGATAAATCGTCATGCGATATAATCTATGACTAACTTAAATGATGTATTGGAATTTGTGTAATAAGAACTCACAAACTTGATTATGACATGGGTGAATATGTATGTATCAAATTTTTATTAGGTTTGGTACAACAAACAAATACAAAAAATATATTGCATAATATGATCGTAAAAAAAGCTAGAAGAATCTTTTGTTCTCTTTTTTATTTATTTATTTATTTATAACGTTTGATTATCTTGTGTTTTCGGCGAGTTAATTTCATTTTTATTAACATATATCGGCCAATAACCATTTTGACTCGACTGTCCTTGTTACTCTACTTACTAATAATAAATTCATTAGTTATTTGATGTGTAACTTGGCTTGTTCTCATGCTAATCGTTTTTTTTTTCGTTTATCGCTGATCATGATTAGGCCTAGTGTATAAAAGACATATATTAACTTGAATCTTATTTCGAATCTAGTCAAAAATGTCTTGTTTATTATTGGAGGTCTTATTTCTGGCCAATGTTGTTTCATTTTCTAGCATTTTGGCTGGATGACTCGTGTTTTTTAGCGGTTTGGCTTAGGTCTCATTTTCTCGTTCTCTTCGGTCTTCTGTTGGTTTTTGATAATCGATTTCATGAGTCGAGTTGTACACGCTCTTTGTATATACGTTCAAATATGTTCGAGTTCTTATCTTTTTTTGGTTGTTGGAGTGACGTCCTATTGTGTCTATCAACATAGCCCATTCTGGAAGATTGGTGTCACTTGGTTCCATCTTGTTGGAGTAGCATCCTTACACACTTAGAAAATCATATTGCAATAGGAGGTGGTTCGTTTTGCGGTGAATCTATTTTTGCGCTTTATTTAAAACCCGTCAACTTGTTCTATGTTTGCTTGTATTTGTTTTTATTTTAATGTTTTGTTTTGTTTTTTTGTTTTTTTGGTCAATATCTATGAGAAAACCTTAACTTTATTATGAATTTGAAATTTATAATTAAATCCAAAACACATAAGAGTAAATACTTTTACATTTGCAATTCTTGTTGTTGTCAATACCTATAAAGAATTCTATTTTTTTCCGCCAATTATTCTTTGATGTTTTAGGTTCTATCTTTCCATGTATCTTTGCAAATTTATATAGATCATTCCGGTGGAAAAAACATACGAGACCAGCTTTTTCTTTTTATTTTATAGTAGTTTATCTTCCCTTTTTTTTTGGGTTTATTGGATTTGGTTCGGTTCCATAAACACATGAGTCAACAGATTTATACTGACGTCACCTGACATGTCATCAAAATAGTAAAGCAGCGCCGTTTTGATCTCTCTCTATCTCTCGTCTCTGCTCTGCCGGAAAAATACTCTTTACGAATTGAGCAACGGAAAAATCGTCTCACTTCACAACTCTGCTCCAAAAATTGTATGCCTTGTCGTTCTTTCAGATTGATTTCCTTTTCTATAAGAGATGCGCTCCAAGGACAAAATCTCCTACTTTTATGATGGTATTTTCTGTTTTCTTTTATCTTTAAGATCGATTTCTTTATTTAACTCTTGAGCTGCACGGATGCATTATAAAGGTGAAATCTTTTATATCAAATATCTGGAATTAGTTAATAAGGTTCGGAAATACTCAAGACTTGTTTAGTTTAGAGTAGGGTTTTAGGTTAAAGCTTGTGATTTTCGATTCCTTTGCTCTAGATTATAACCAGAAGGCTTCTAGTAACTTTACTGATTGTTTAGGGCAAGTGTCTGTTAGATAATCTTTGCTCAAGGTTCTAAAGGGAGTTTCTTGAATGGAATGAAATTGTGATGGGTTGTTTTCGTGTTACAGGGGATGTTGGGAATGTGTATTTTGGTCCGGATCACCCAATGAAACCTCACAGGCTGTGTATGACCCATCATCTTATCCTTGCTTATGGCCTCCATAGCAAGATGGAAGTTTATGTCAGTGCCTCTTATTCCTCCTCATCTTTCTTGTTTTTCTTCGTTTTGGCTTAACATCTTCATATTGTTTCAGCGTCCTCACAAGGCATATCCTATTGAGATGGCTCAGTTCCATTCTCCAGACTATGTGGAGTTCCTGCAACGAATTAATCCAGAAAATACTAACTTATTTCCCAATGAAATGCTTAGATGTACGTTTTATGTCTTCTTTTAATTGGTTGCAATCTATATGTTTAACATTACTTTGATGATGCAGATAATCTGGGAGAGGATTGTCCTGTCTTTGAAGATTTGTTTGAATTTTGTCAAATTTACGCCGGTGGAACCATAGATGCCGCACGCAGATTAAACAACAAACTTTGTGACATTGCTATAAATTGGGCGGGTGGATTGCACCATGCTAAAAAATGTGATGCATCTGGGTTTTGCTACATCAACGATCTTGTACTAGGAATTCTTGAGTTGTTGAAACACAACGCCCGTGTGCTATACATTGATATTGATGTTCATCATGGTGATGGAGTTGAAGAAGCTTTTTACTTTACTGACAGGTAGGTACAGTACACCCTCGGTTTTTCCTCAGAAAGTTGTTCCCATAGAAACTGATACCGATATCTTGTTATGGCAGAGTGATGACCGTTAGCTTTCATAAATTTGGGGATAAGTTCTTTCCAGGGACTGGTGATGTTAAGGTAAATTTGTGAGGAATGTGTTGATGTGTTTGGATGAATTGATGTCATAGTTTTTATTTATGAAAGGATATGGGAGAAAGAGAAGGGATGTATTATGCCATAAATGTGCCGTTAAAGGATGGTATTGATGACACTAGTTTCAACCGTCTGTTCAGGACAGTAAGTTCTTCTACTCAAACAATCAAAGCCTTTATTATGTACTGAAACAATCAATATCCTTTTAGATAATTTCGAAGGTGGTTGAGATATATCAACCGGGAGCTATTGTTCTTCAGTGTGGGGCAGATTCACTAGCCAGGGATCGACTAGGATGCTTTAATCTCTCTATTGATGGTGCTTTTCTTCTTGTTCTTTCTCTCAATCGAGCTCTTGATTGTTAGTCTTTAAGCGACTCTGGGGTCTTTCTTTTGCAGGACATGCTGAATGTGTTAAGTTTGTGAAGAAATTCAATATTCCCTTATTGGTATTCTATCTCTCTTGACTTATGATGTGTATATATATATATATATATATCTGCTATGCCTTTTTGTAATCTTAAGTCGGTTGTTTTGTTAGGTTACCGGAGGTGGAGGATACACAAAAGAGAATGTAGCTCGGTGTTGGACTGTTGAGACTGGCATTCTTTTGGATACAGAACTTCCTAATGGTTAGTAAAGTTTGTTATAGAGAAAGGTTTTTATAATGTTTTCAGACTCACAGGTTAATTGGTTTGCAGAGATTCCTGAAAATGACTACATCAAGTATTTTGCACCAGATTTTTCATTGAAGATTCCTGGGGGACACATTGTAAGGAGCTCTCTTCTATGAATGTTCCTTATTACTTTAACTAACTCTAATTTCTAACAGGAGAATCTAAATACCAAATCGTATATCAGTTCGATTAAAGTACAGATTTTAGAGAATTTGCGACGCATCCAGCACGCTCCAAGCGTGCAGATGCAAGAGGTAAAAAAAAAAAAGGATGATCAATATATAAAAAAATAAATATTAATGTTGTGTCACTAATAAATCTTTTGCAGGTTCCACCGGATTTCTACATACCGGATTATGATGAAGATGAACAAAATCCAGATGAACGCGTGGACCGTAAGTGTAACAGTGTTTCTCAACAGTTAGTATTTGATGTTAGTTAATATTGGAAACTGTTTGATTGTTTCAGAGCATTCGCGGGATAAGCAGATTCAAAGGGACGATGAATATTTCGATGGGGACAACGATAATGATTGATCTTTATTTGGATTCTTAGCATCAGAGAGGACAATTCACATTTGCTTTAGTTTTTGATGAAGAAACAACAGTAAGCATTCTCCGCCTTCAATATGTTAATTACTAACATGTAACATTATGCATATATACTACTCCCTCTGTTTCACAATGTAAGTAGTTTAAGGTTAGGGCACAACTATTAAG
>OVBE01014893.1:0-11806 GCA_900406425.1 Iberis pinnata | reverse complement strand
TTACACAAGGGTTATTTTCGAGGTAGATGGTGGTAAGTTTCTCTTTAGAGCCTGTGATAGCTTCTGTGACTGCTTCAAGTGATTCTATCTGGTTATCATTAAGCCATAAATCTTCCAACCTACGGGTTAAGGTAAAGTTAGAATGTAGAAAAAATATCACCAAGAGTCAAAAATCGGTTTAAAGCAAGTGAAAGGTAAAATACTTTGTGAGGTTCTGAATGTCATCCACTAATGTGAGCTTGTTGTTTGACACATCCAAAACCCTTAGGTTAACCAATGTACTCAAGCCTTCCATTTTTGAGATACCATTATGGCTCAAATATAACTCTTCAAGAGCAACACAGTCCTGGGCGGGCGCATATATTATTATGTATCATAAGAATAAAATGCTGGTATGTGAAGAAAGGTAAAATAATGCACACCTCAAATCCTTTAGTAGAGGTCAATCGATTACTCTGCAGGCTAATCTTTTTAATACATTTGAGTCCACACAGGTTGACAACATTGATGCGGTTTCTTCCTAACCATAATTCTTCTAACTTTGTGAAGTTTTCGATATTTTCCATTACCTGAAACCTCAATGCTTTCGTATTCATTGTTGAACCACTGTAAAGAGATTAGAAAGTATCGAAAGGGGGACAAACCCTCAATCTATTAGAACCCAATTCCAGAATCTGCAAGTTGGTCAAGTGTTCAATCTCCACAATCTTGTTAACTTCATTTTTAGACACATAAAGTTCCTTCAGCGAGCTAGAAGCCTTGGATAATCCTTGCAATGAAGTTATCTCATTGAAAGATACATAAAAAACCAAAAGCTGTGAGAATATGCTCATATCTGGTACTTTAGCAAGCTTGTTGTCTCTGAGAATTAGCTCCTGCACAGAAACAAGTTGTGGGTATTCTATAATATGGATTCATGATGATCAAGAAGCAGGAAAACATTCTTCTTTATCAACTGGCCACAGAGATTTATGGCTAATTTTGGGCCTATCAGATTATAAATACCAATTCAGTGCTAGTAAAAATCAAAGATGAATAGTCTTACGCATGCATATAACAAGGAATGATTTGGCCAACACAATTAGTTCCAGGGCCAATAAAACCAGGCAGAGAACACTTTCATTTATATCACCATTTACAAATCACTCACAAGAAAGGGGAGAATCACCTGTAGATCGGATAAGGCGTCCTAGCGAGACAATGGCTCGACGCCATAATCATCAAATAGATTCTGGCAAAGAGAAAGCTTCCTGAGCGTAAAGAGCTGAGCGATCCTCGAGTCCAGTCTGGACAAACGATTCGCCGTAAGGTCTAGCTCAGTCAGGGTCGGCGGCAACTCGACCGCATCGAGACTGTGGAGCTGATGGCTAGAGAGATCGAGAACAATACCCGAATCATCGACCTCCATCAATGTTTTGTCTTGCCTTTGGTTTCCGTGGGAACTGCTCTAAGCTAATTTCTCTTAAACTTAAACATCGAAGTTACAATCACAGTCATAAACTTTGTTGCCTGTAGCCTATAGGGTTGTTAGGTTGGGCTAAAACACCCATGAAAAATTTGGCCCCTTTTATCATGTCAAAATCACAACCCGATTTTTATAGTATACTAGGTTTGTTTCAGCATTTTGTTTTGTGTTTAGTTTTTTTATTAATACTAGACCAACATCAGCGCATGTGCGCGGATTTAATTTTTAACTGTGTGGTATTACCTCTCTAGTTTTTGTGTTGTGACATACTGTTCATGTGTGTGATGAGGGCAATTGCAGAGTTTTTAGTTGGCTTGGCTAAGGTAAGAACAAAAATCATCCAAAGACTAATTTACCATGATATTCCACAGATAATTCAAATCACTTACCCGATCTTGTACTGATAACACGCTTAACCCAAAGTTTGAAACTTCTAAAACCCCATTTGCATCAAAGATAAGGTTTTCGGGATGCAACAAGCAACCTAGAGCTTGAGAAACGTGAACATCATGATCATATAGCAGGAAATAAGAAAAGCACACCAAAAACGACCTTTAAATTACGTTGAGTCTATGTATACTACAAATCCATGAATGATAGTGGCAATAACATAAGAAATCAGAGAACATATGAGTCTCAAAACTTGCCAATAGAATATTATGGAGAAGATTAAGAAAGATGTTGGTTGGATCTCAAAACAATTCAAAGTTGACAAAAGATCAAGGAGTAAGCCAAAGTGAAAGTATATGGATTAAGTTTCTTATGATCTTGTCAAAGAGTTTGAAAGTTTGAAGAACACCACACACTTTTTACAAATAACAAAATTTTGTTATATACTTCTCAAAATCTTTACAAGTTGTTTCTTTATACACTTGTAATGTAAGTTATCCTTCTGATACACTTACATGATTTTGACATTTTCTCTTAATCTCTTTGTTCACTTCCCAGATAACTCACAACCTCTCAAGAACAGACAAAACCTACACTCAAATCTCAGCAAAAGTGACTAAAAGTGTTAATCTCTATTACACACCTTTAGACCCTTTTCACGTCCTAAACAACACTTAGGTTTTATCCCTTTATCCCCTGTTTTTCTCAGACTCTCTTGAACAACTTTTAGAAACACTCCTAACCCAATTAAGAACGGCTAAAAGTGTTAATCTTTCTTCCACATTTTTAGCCCCTTATATACACGTCCCAAACCCAAGAAATCCCTTTCCTTTTTCCCAAAGACTCGCGTTTCCTTTCTTTGGTGTTTCCAAATCTGTTGTTTCCTTTGATGTTGCTTCTTACCGCTTCCATTTTCTCCAAAGGAAAAACCAGTTTCTTTTCAAGTATTTCCTTTTCTTTAATCTTCGGGATCTTTTGTTCATTTTTCACTTTCACGCCATTTTGAGTTCCCACTCAATATGTCTGTGTTACTTCCTGAGCATCTGCACAACTTTTCTGCATTTACACTTGGACTGTCTCACATTCTGAGAGTCTGCTCAGGTTTCCAGTCATGTGCTTCTGCTCAGGTTTATTGATATTAGACTAATAAACGCAAAGAGATTTGGTTTAGAAGTTGGATCTAGTATAGATGAATAAGTGTTCTTGCTTGCGAGAGTATTGTCCTAAATGCTTATGACAAATTGAATATGATCTTTATTGCATGATTGAATTATTTAAAAAACGGCGAGAGTTTGTATCTGGTAATTCGAACATAGGGTTTGATACTATGAGAGGAGATTATTTTGTCATTGTCTTTCATGTTGAGGAGTATTTTCAAATAAAAAGCATGCATGATAATTTGACTTTTAAACTTGATTACATGTGGATTCCCTGATGCCTGACGCTTTTATTTCATTGTTTACAACCGCTTTTAATTTACCATTTTGATTCGATCACAACCAATTTTTTATTCAGTCTTAGCTTAATTTGAGATTTAACTAAACCGTGTACTTTCTGGTCTCTATGGGATTCGATCATATACTTTGCTACATTGATATGTTCTTTGCAGTATAGTTTTATGAATTAAATTCTTAACCTATCGATGATCATCAAATGTATTCTTAATGACCCACTTAGTACTCATAACATTAACATCAATGGATCTTAGTGTTAGCACCCACACTCTACTTCTCTCGAACAACTTTAACTTTTCTTCCACATACCAAACCAATACTTTTTAGATAAGGATTCCTTGTAGGTATTGAGCTTTACCATTGATACAAAGAATGTGTATCCCACCATCTCTTTTATTTTATTTTTATCTTTATTCCCTTTGATCTGTATCACATCTTGCATAGAATGGTTCTAATGGGTACATGGTGTGTTAACTGTATCAGGTTCTTCATCAAGATCGTCTTCACAGTTTTGTGCTTCTTCTTGAACCTTTTCTTTGGTGGATACTGATAGCTTTACAATGCTGAATCCTTCTGAGAGACCTTCATCAATTGTTTCTATCTCTTTATTAGTCCTCTTGTTGTGAAATCGACACGTTGTGTTCACCACATAGTACTTACTGAGTATCTTTCCTTTTCCTCCCACCACCAAGTTCTACTGTGTAGTTTTCGGTGCAGTTCTTGGTGAAGAGAACTGATGTGAAGTACTCTGACTATTGCAACACCGGTCAAAACATGTGGTTTGAAACTCACCTCCCTAGTCCTCATTCTTCAATTGTAAAACAAGAATATTGAAGTTGTCAACAATCTCTAACTTTTCCTTCATAGATCGAAACCTAGTGTAACTGGTGAGATCATCAACCAGGTCAAATATACATTTTTTCCCATCAATACTTTTGAACTTATGATGCTGCAGTTTTACTTGATTACCTTTAGAGCACAATCTACAGACAATGTTGTCTTCCACTTTCAGCTTGAGTATCCACCTGATCAGCTCTTGGCTTATTTTCTAGATCAGTGTTATCACACTCATGTCCCCAGACTTCCTATGCCGTTGTACCACTTGGCTGGTGAATGTAGATGTGAAACATTTTACAAATGGATTCACATAACAGATCTTTCCTGATCGCACTCCTTTGAGCTTAACTTCATTTGTCTTGTACACTACCTGACAATCATCATTATTGAATATAACAACCATCCATTCACCACACAACATACTGACATTCACCTTGAGTTCTTCAACATAGTATACATCCTGCAGACTGGGATTGTTATCACCACTTGTGACAAATTTTTCTTTGTTTTTCTCTATCACCCAAATACCACATGTATCATCTCCGTTGTTACTTTTCACAAGTTCATTTAAGCATGATGATTGACATGTCATATCTTTGGATCCGCCACTCTCAGAACACAACCGAGTCTCTTGTAATAAACCTTGTGATTCTTCATAAGTATGTGCTGAACTACAACATAAGAACTCTTTTCTTAAGCATGCTTCGTCATGATATCTTCTATCATCATAATATTCATGATGATGGGTGATCTTAGAAATCCTAGCATTCCACCATAAGCAATGAGCCTTGAAGTAACCACACGTTTCACAGTGATAACCCCCAGAATGGTTGTCATTGTCATCCTGATATTTCTCCCATAAATCTCTTTCAGCCTTAACAAGGGCTTGTCTCTTAAAACTTTTACCCTGATGCATTGTGACAGGTTTAGACACATGTTGTTTGGTAGCCTTAGGTTCATAATTCATAGATACTTTCACAATTGTTGTTAAGTCCACAATGATTCCCTGGTGACCAAAACCAAAGTTCCCAGTGTTGGTTCTACATGTTGTGAACAACTTATCAAAGTCCTTGTTTGTGTGCGGTGATACAATATTATGGCCCTTGATTTGAAACAACCTCTCACACATAGTCTTGTTTTTATCAAACAACAATTGTTCCAACTCTCCTTTTATGTCAGAATTGGTGATTTTCTCAATGGTTCCACCATATACTGCCTGATTTAGCATGTTGTTTTCTTCTGAATCTGAAACATCACTCCCATCATCCTTGCTCACAAAGGATTTCTCTTTTCCTTTTTGTTTGGTCCTGTTGTCGCCTTCACTTCTGCCTTCAGATATGCTGCTGGTAGATATTGCACGTCCTTGTCCACAATCATGGTTCCTTAAATACTTTTTGATAATCTGACCAACCACATCTTGTTTCGGTTTGAGTGTGATGTTTTGCTCAGACACTATGCATACAACTCCTTTCATGTTAATATTTTCTTGTCTGATTCTCAGCTCACATTCTTGCATCATTCGCACCACTTGATCGAACTTCATCTTATATGAATTCTCTGCCACTTGAAATGCTAATTTATGTGACTGGAACTGGTTGGGTAGACAACACATAAGCTTCTTTACCAGTTTCTCGTCCTTGTAACTTTTTCCAAGGACCTCTGTTGCAGCAGCAATGGATAACCATTTTTGGCAGAAATCTGCAACACTTTCTTGTTTACCCATATTGAGTCTCTCAAATTCCAATTTTAGAAAGTAAAATCGAGTTCTTCTGATGCTTTCTTGTATCTATTTTTCCAAACAGTCGTAGTTGTCAGGTTCCAACACCAGATCTCTTAACAGAGAGAAGTGTTGAGTGTTCTCTATTCCCTACCACAGGTTCTTCACCTGTTTGTGAAAGAATAAACGTTTTTCCTTATATGTCCATTCTTATACCAACTGAAATTTTGAAGAACACCACACACTTTTTACAAATAACAAAACTTTGTAATTTACTTCTCAAAATCTTTACAAGTTGTTTCTTTATACACTTGTAATGTAAGTTATCTTTCTGATACACTTACACGATTTTGACATTTTCCCTTTATCCCTCTGTTCATTCCCCAAACGACTCACAACCTTTCAAGAACAGACAAAACCTAAACCCAAATTCCAACAAAAGTGACTAAAAGCGTTAATCTCTATTACACACTTTTTAGATCATTTTCACGTCCTAAACGACACTTAGGTTTTATCCCTTTATCCCATGTTTTTCTTAGACGTCTCTCACATACTCTTTTGAACAGCTTTAAGAAAAAACCCTAACCCAATTAAGAATGGCTAAAAGTGTTAATCTTTCTTCCACACTTTTAGCTCCTTATAAACACGTCACAAACCCTAGATATCCCTTTCCTTTTTCCTAGAGACTCGCGTTTCCTTTCTTTGGTGTTTCCAAATCTGTTGTTTCATTTTCTGCTGCTTCTCACAACTTCCATTTTCTCCAAAGGAAAAACCAATTTCTTTTCAGGTATTTTCCTTTTCTTTAATCTTCTTGATCTTTTATTCCTTTTTCACTTTCACGCCATCTTGAGTTCCCACTCAATCTGTATGTGTCACTTCCTGAGCATCTGCACAACTTTTTTGGATTTCCACTTGGTATGTCTATGTTACGTTATGAGAGTCTGCTCAGGTTTCCAGTCATGTGCCCTTGCTTAAGTGTCCTTCATTTTCACTTGATATGTATGTGTAGCGTCATGTGACTGTCTCAGAGTTTCTAGCATCTCCACTTGTTATGTATGTGCAACGTTCTGTGAGTTTGCTCAGGTTTTCCTGCATCTTCATAGTTCACCTCCATTAACAAGCTCAAGAACCTTATAGATATTTATTTTGCTAGCCATAACCCGCACACAAAGATGTTTTACATGCTAAAATTCAAACACTTAAGGTTTAACAAGACTTACTAATTAGCTTTATAATCATTTCACATTTGGATGTTTACTAAGTTTCATTGTCGATACTTATCTTTTATGTTGCAACCATACAAGGAACAAGAAAACACATTCTCAATATATCTTCAAGATCAAGAATAACAACACCACTACAACAAATATGTACATTCTTAGCTCACGATAAACGCTATGGTATGTATTTCATAGCAAAACTACTAATGCTATGTTACCGGCATCCATCATAGGTACCTCCTCTACGATAGCATTTTTTTACGCTACGTTATATTCAGATACGATGGCAATAAATGAACGCGGTGATTAACGTTATTATAAGACGACTTATTAATTATAAAAAATGATTACAATTCATATCAGGTGCTATTATAGGTTCTCTACAATAGCTATTTGTAATTGCTATATTTAATTTTGTCATGATTTATAATATGTTATGATAGTCTATTTCATATGTAATTTTAAATGCTATGATAGTAGAGAGTAACAATTTTTTGCTATTGTTGATTTGTTTTGTGAGCTATGATATTCTAATTTTTTTGTCCACTAGATGATTTTCAATACAAGAAACCTCAATAAGAACCAACATTTTTCATAACAACAACCAAACATTCATAAGTGGACAATACATAAGTCATAAGTTTAAGGTGCAGAAACATAAAACAAAGTCTTAAGAAACATGATAATTATAAGTTCATTAGCCTAGACTAAAAGTAGCTAATTTTGGACCAAAGTTCTCCAGTCCCTCCATGCTACAACAATCAAAAACTCCCATATGTTTAGAAATTTCAAAATTAATTCATTAGGTATTTATCGTGTTCCGTTTTGACATAGTCTGTATAAGTTGAGCTACAACCCCAAAATCACCTATAAAGGCCAAGGAAGCGAGCTAAAAACTCAACATGCAACAAATGTAAAATTTTAATTAAAATCGATAAACCAGAGCAAGATTTTGAACTTAAAATCATAGAAGAACATATATATTTCAACTTGATAGTCTATATTTTGAATTCCCAAAGCAAATTTCCAGAAGAAAGTATATATTTCAACATCCTATAAGATTCCCACCTTTTCACATGATTGCTTAGAAGTTCGTCCATTTCATTTGTTAAAGCTTTAATTATCAACCTCTGCAACCTCTGGTGAGATTTTTGACCATATGAATAGAAGCGACGCACCTAACTTGATGTCAGGGAAAGAGCTTATGAAGTCTTCATCATTTGTTCATATTACAACAAATTAAAGGATGTGTGTAAAGTGAACATTAGAGTTAAAAAATTAGGAAGTAGTGATTATTTGAGTATTGAGATTAACCTCTACCAACCGTGCTCATTAATTTGTTAGTGTATTTCCCTGTGATTAAGCCAAGATATGTTAAACCACAGTATGTCAAGAAAGGTTCTAGCTGCATCGCCAGAGGAACACAAGAAGCCACTCCGTCTCTAATACTAACTGAAAGAATAGCCTGCAAAATCAGACAAATTCTCAGGTATTGACGAAAATCTATATGCTCGTGATTCATAAAAGAAAAAGTCAGCAAAATTTCAGGATATATAGAAACAAAGGTGAAATGAAGCACAAATCGTTATTTGCATCACATAGAGACCAAGCAAACAACGAACTTTCGTGTCTTCTTAATTCTTCTGTAATACAAAGAAAATAGATCAAAACAGGCAATGCCAACGGACTTTCGTGTCTTCTTCATCCCAATTGCCTATTTATCACACTTACAGACCAATTTTGAAGAAACATCTCGATCTGAAACGACAATGCCAAGAGCCTTATCAAATAAATCTTCAACTTGCACATTTGTTTCCATTGAAATGTCCTTCAAGGTGTTCAGGACAACTGGAACTGCAACTTTAAGTTACTAGTAGTGACGCCTCAGAATCAAAATAAATGTTGAAACCAGAAAAGTTGAATTACTTTTCACTGATTCAGTTCATGAAGATTATCTAGTAAAAAACAGTAGTAAAAATTCTAACAAAAACTCTTAAAAACTTCATACTTTTGTACATGGAAGAATTATGAGACGTCCAATGTGTAATAATTATGTAATAAGCATTGCAAGTACCCAGATAAAATCCACTTTTAAGGTAGAATTTTAATATGTTAAAAATAAAAATCTCCGGTTAATACCTTTAGAGAGTCCATGTAATAAAGGAGTAGAAAAGCTAGAGGGTTAACAATAGCACTGATATCACTCAATTTTAATGCTTTTTAGTGGGTATTTATACTTGCTATTTGACATTATCCGAGTGTTTTCCATGTAGTTTTGGGATATTTTAAAGATTTTAGGTGTTTGGAATGTTCTGGAGCAAAAAGATGGATTTTTGCACAAAATGGATGCAAATTAGCATATGCAGATGTAGAATCCGGCAGAAATATCAAAAGTTTACTAATGCTTAAAGATGTTCTTGTGGATGGATTGAGCTGAAATTTAGACACAAGATAGCCACGTGAGTTATATTTCATATAGAAGTGGTTTGAGGTCAATCCATTGGAGCAATCAAAGTTATGGCGATTTTACTGAAGACTGGTCAAGATGTCTCATAGAAGAAGCATGTGCAGAAAGTGTGAAAAGAGATCGATCGATCCAGGGAGAGATCGATCGATTCAAACCTCCTGGAAACTTACCTAAAAAGAAATCGATTGATTCGTGCACCCAAGAATCATTAAAAATCATCCAAAATTACAATTTTGCCATCGAGACTCATCAAGACTTTTCATTATTGGTTTTATTTTATTTTCGTTGTTTTTAGCACTATAAAAGCCTTAGGCTAGGGTTTATTATCGAGGAATCACTTTTCTCCCAGAGCTTTTACAGAGACGGATTCCAACCTTTTGGAGAAGAATTCTGAACTCTTTTCTTTTTAATATTTTGATTTGGTTTTTGAATATGTGTTCTTCTCTGATTATGATTTGTGTTTATTTTTCAATGTCTGAGTAGTTTACTTGTTAGGTTTTAGGGTTTCTCCTAGGGACACGAGGTTAATTGTTAGGGTTTGATAGAATGAATTGGATTTGTTAGGTTCTCAGTATAAATTTGTTACCAATGCATGAATTAACAGGCCATTTAGTTCATTAATATTAGATTGATAAATACAAAGGGATTTGGTTTAGAGATCTGACCTAGTCTAGATGAGTAAGTGAATTTGCTTGCGGGAGTATTGTCTTAGGGGCTTATGAACATATCAAATCTGAATTGAAAAGCATGTTTGAATTATCTAAATACGGTGGGAGTTTGTCTTCAGTAACTCAAACATAGGGATCTAATACTCCAAAAGGAGATTAGTCTAGCTTTTGTCTTTTAAGTTGGGAACTATTTTCAAAGAAAATTTTGCATGCTAACCTTGACATTTAACCTGAATACACGTGGAATTCCCTAATGCCTAGCGTTTTCGTTATTTGCTTTACAACCGTTTTGAATATCGCTATTGTATTTTCTAATCAGCACCATCTTTTAAATTTTTTCCTAGCTTGATTCGATTTTAAATTGAGAGTCGTACACTCTTGGTCTCTGTGGATTCGATCCTTCATATACTATTGCGTTTGCTGTGCACTTGTAGTGAATATATTTGGGTTAAAAACTGAGTGTATCAAGCACCATGCAGCGTTAAGTGCCTGGTCATTCAGATTCATAAGGCAATCGAATTCACAAAACGCTCAGCCATTAAAAGATCTTGGTATCTTCTTCTTCCATATACCAAGTAAGAAAAAAACAAGTTAATACTAGTATATTTACTGTCTCAAGTAGCTTGATCATAACCCAATTCTAGATATAACACCTCGCAAATAATTGGAAGCATGTCCCGTGGATTTCATGCTTCCACAAATCGATAAACGATTTCCTCTACGAACTATAAACATTCTCCATGAGCCACCGCTCGTACATCCATCGCGTCTCCGCCTCGTTCCGGTTTGTCTCTGTCGCTGTGACACCGAGAGATAAGGAAAGTAATAACATCGAGAGCGACAGATATAAGATAAAATGTTTGTTAGAGGATGAAGGAAGATAGAGAGAATGTTTGTATCAATGGTTGGTTTAAGGTAGAGAGTTAGGGTTTCGGATTTGTTAGGGTTCTACGAGAAAATGGGGGAAATGAGAGATATAAGAGAAGAGGGAAAATTGAAAAATGAGAGAGGGAACTTTCTGATTTTCATCAAGTGTTTCGCCAAAAATTAGATTTTAGCTTCCCACTTATTAAAATTTTACCATAGCGTTAATCTAGTGTTGTTATAGAGTATAGAAATTTAATAGAGATCTACGATAACATATCAGTAGAATGAGCTATTGTAATGTGCTATCAATGTGGATTTATTTTGTAGTGCACAAAATGTTTATAAGACTCGAACCAGTTCCTAATCAAAGCTACCCTACTTCAAAACCATATTCTCGATCAAGAATCTTGATAGTAGCTATATCTTCGGTGAGGGTGTTCCTCGCGTATTTCACTTTTGCGAAGTTTCCTTCGCCGAGTGTTCTTCCAATCTCGTAATTCGCCACTCGTTTCCTACTTGCCTGCGTTGTTGTCGCTCTCTTTCTGCTCCCGCTCATTTTGTACTAAGAAATTAACAAACTCTAGTGAAACAGACAACATTTAACACTGTGGAAACCCGTATTTTGACGATAATTTTTTTTTTCGTTTTGTATTTATATTTCGGATGTATCGGAAATGTTTCGGTTATGTATTTAATGTAATCATAATGATTAAGGGGAATA
>OVBE01014892.1:0-11806 GCA_900406425.1 Iberis pinnata | reverse complement strand
CACTGGAAGATCCTCTAGCATTCCAATCGGTATCCTTACAGATCTGTCGGCCAGCACGAGAGAAATCTTGCACGGTTTAAAAGAAAAGAAACCGAGCTTCTTAGCAATCGAATATGACATTAATNCAATCGAATATGGCATTAATCTAACAGAAGCACCAAGATCACATAAGCATTTTTCAAAAGTTAAAGGGCCTAAAGCACAAGGGAGAGTGAAACTCCCTGGGTCTTCAAGTTTCTGAGGAGATTTCTCCATCTAGATAATTGCACTATATTCCTTGGATAGTATGACCATTCCTTCCAAAGTCTTAAGTTTCTTCTTGATTTCATCTTTCAGAAACTTGTTGTAATGGGGAACGAGCATAAAGGCATCAATGATTGGCATAGCTATTTGCACTTCCTTCATTTTCTCTTCAAATTGAGCCCTATACTTTTCCATTAACTGCTTCTTGAATCTCCCGGGAAAAGGAAGCTTTGGCTCATAAGGGGGTGGATCAAATTCAGGTTGTTTTGCTAGAGAAGCTTCATTAGTCTCTTTACCCTTTTCTTTTAAATCAGCCACTTTCTCTTATATTGGTGTCTCAACCACAACGTCTTCACAACCAATTTCATCATTATCATTTGAAATGATGTTCCCCCCCCCCAACTTGGTTCTTATTGTCCTCATTGAAAACTCTAGGAGAAAGCTCATTATCACTACGAAGAGTAATTGCATTGATGTACTCTTTGGGGTTAGTCTCAGATTTTCCCGGTAGTTGACCCATTGGCCGCTTCGAGGTTGAAGTGATTTGAGCCACTTGATTGTCTAAAGCCCTCAAATGAGAAGCCATACTCTCAATCTTTGCATGTAGATCATCGGTTTTGGCATTGATGTCCTTTTTGAAAATGCCAAACTCAATGGCATTCTTGCTTTGCCCCTCCAACAATTGTCTCAATAATTGGTTTGTTTGATCTTGTGCATTCGAAGAAGAGCTACCTTGAGACTGTTGTTGTGGCACTTGAAGGTTAGAGAAACCCGGTGGTTTGGTGTAGTATTGAGGTTTGGGTTGGAAACCGCCTTGATTGTTGAATTGAGGTTTTTGTTGAAAGCCTTAGTTGTTGTTGCTTAGGAGGGTAGGTTTGATCTTGAGGATTAGCAACATTTGGGTTTTGGTAGGAGAGATTTGGGTTTTGTTGATAGTTGTACCCTTGATTATATCCTTGATTTCACACATAAGCCAACTCTTCCTGAGTTGCTTCTTGTCGAGGTTGGCTATCCTCGTCGGCATCACCAACATAATGGATAGCTATTTGTTGAGAAAGAATGAATTTGTCCAATTTGTCCTCAAGAGATTTTAAATCCTTCTTAAAACCGCCATCTCCTCCAACACCTCTATCAGAGCGATCATAGTCATCTCCGTAGTTACTATTGCTCTAAGCAAGATTCTCAACATGGGATAACCCATCTGATTCAGTCTGGTTAAAGAAGTTCCCTTGACTAGAAGTATCAAGCATCAAGCGATATTTCGGAGCAAGGCCTCGGTACAGAGTACTAAAAAGGCTTTCACCTGAGAATACATGGTGCGGGCATTGAAGCGTGTAACCCTTGAAACGATTCCATGCCTCCCCAAAGGATTCATTCCCTCTTTGCACAAAACCTGAGATTTCGTTCCTTAGGCGGGAAATTCGTGATGTGGAGAAAAACTTGTTGAGAAATGCCGTCTTGCAATCCTCCCAAGTGGTAACCGAATCAGAAGGAACATTCTTCTCCCAGGAGTGAGCTTTGTCTCCCAAAGAAAATGGAAACAACCTCATCTTAAAGGCGTCTTCGGTCACACCATTAATCTTGACAATGCTGCATAACATATCGAAATTGTCCAAATGGTCCAAAGGATCTTTCATAGGTAGACCATGGAACTTCGAGTTCTAAACCATAGTGATGAGACTGGACTTGATTTCGAAGTTGTTATTGGCAATTGGTGGTGGCCGAAAGACGGTTCGTTGAGCATGAGCGTTTGGAGCGTCATTCGCTCCATTGGTTCGTTGGTTATTCTGGTGATCCATTTACAAATCCAATCGTCGAAGATGAGAAAGTCTCTCTTGTTCTCGGCGTGCCCGAGTTTGTTGTCTTTCAAGTGCGCGAATATCGTCAACTAGTGGAATTAGATTGGTTGGTCCTCTACTTCTTAGGTTCATACACCTGAAATGCACAACAAGAGAGAATAGAGAAATTAGCACAATAAAAGAAAGTGGGCTTAGTCCCAAACAACTTCAGAGCACTAATGGTTAAAATCAATCCTGAAATGGCAACGGTGCCAATTTGATAAACAGAGAATTTGCTAATCTATGTCTAGCAAATACTTAAGTTTAATTATCCCATTAAGTTACTTACGATATCATCCAATTCAGGTAAAGTTCAACTCATTAACCTTTTGTGAATCATGCTTAGTCTATGCCATTACGATTGTTGGTTTAAACATTCAAACATGCACAATTTAAAAAGTCAAATAAAAGTCAACAGTCCAAAAGTCAACAGTAATTAGAAAAAGTCAACAGAAATTAAACTTGAAAATTCAAAGATAAAAGACTAAGTAAATGGTTTAGGTAATTTATTTGGGCAATCAAATGAATTCATGTGGTGTCTATTCTATCTATTAAGCTAACCCTTGGTTTAAATTCCAAAACCTAGATTAATCCACTTTCATGGCACTAATCATTTCCCTAATTATGGAATTTAAACAATCTCCTGGAATACTACACAATTAGGAAACATTAAGATCCAATTTATCTTAACCACTAAACTAACTAATACAATATCTTGGTTATGCCTCATTTAGCTTATAGAGATTGGTTCCGACATTTTGTCGAACACCTTTCGGGCGCAAAACTTCTAACTCCTAGAAGTGAGAGATCAATTTAATCCTAGCATTAAGGGCATCGACTATAAGAAGATTTATGAATTACAAATCCTAAACACCACAATCCTTCATTTAATTCCCTAAATCTACACAACCGTTCACTTAAAGATCACTACTCACTAATCATAGGGATAATACAAAATCTTATGAAAGATGTGTGATAAGACATGATTAGAAGGAGATTTGGAAATGAAGACAACAATCAAAAGCAAGAAATCAAATTCAAAGAAGATTAAGATCCAAAATGTTTACAAAATGCTCTTAGGAAAAATAAAGCTTAGTCTCCTAAAAATTAGGGCAAAAGCTTATATAGTGTTGCTAAAATCCATTGGGTTAACCCCAAAACATTTGGGTTAATCCACTAAAAATTGGTCAAAATAGTCAAAACGGGAACAAAAATGGTTGACTCAGCCGACCACATCGATTTGGCATGCTCGATGTAGTTGGCCGATGTGGCTGCATCGGTCTGCCTTGGCCGATGTGGTTGGCCGCAGGCAGCTCCTGGAATTTTGGTCACTTCGCATCGGTTTAGCATGGCCGATGTCCTAAACCGATGTGCTCTGTTTTCTTGCTCTTTTCCACCTTTAAAACCTCCCTTTGATCCACAACTTGGTTCCTTAGCCTCCTATCATCTGAAATATGAAATGATATGTAAATGCAACCCATATGTGCCTAAATGCTAGTGAATCTATCTAAAATGCATTCATAATGGAATGTAAAATGCATATAAATCATAAGATATCAGAAAACTACAACACTGAAGAAACTGTCTTCTCTAAAAAGCAATACGAGAATGACAAGCCTCCATATCTATGGTTGATGCAAACCTTCAAATGTGGAGAGGAGTTTAAAGAGCAGCTGCTTAGGTATGTGCTGAAGACATAATATGATGTGAAGCTTTGTAGATGGTAGAACACTAAAATTGGCGGCTGTTTGTACTGATGAGAATTGCAAATGGAATATTTATTGCTCAGTGGAGAAAGCAAAACATAAGTGGATGGTGAAAACATTTGTAAATGAGCATAATCATGTTAAGAGTAGAAGAGCAAGAATGCTTAAACAAGGGACAGTGGCTGCTCTTTTTAAGAATGAAGCAAGAAGGAGGCCCGACATCAAATGGACATACATAAAAGACGAGTTAATGATGCAGTATCAAATCACAGTCTCGAAGTGGATTTTTAGAAAGGCAAGTAGAATTGCATTGGATATGGTCATAGAGACTCAAAAGAAACAATTTGCAAAGATGTGGGACTATAAGGCAGAATTAAGAAGGTTAAATCCAAATACTACCACATAGATTGTCACACTTACCCGAGATGATGGTAAGAAAGTGTTTGATAAGTTTTATGTGTGTTTTGAAGTGTTAAGGGTCTCATGGAAGAGAAACTATCGTCCATTTATTGGACTAGATGGGGCATTCATGAAATGAGAATTAAAAGAGAGATTTTAGCAGCTGTTGGTAGGGATGCAGAGGATAGGATTTACCCAATAGCTTGGGCAGTGGTTAGAGTAGAAGATAATGAGTCATGGGCATGGTTCATAAACAAGGTTAAGTCTGACTTGGGTTTAGGCAGTGGTAATGGCTTCACACTCATTTATGAAAAGCAAAAGGGTTCGGTAAATGCTGTAGCAGACTTGCTTCTAGGTGCAGAGCATAAGAATTATGCTAGGCATATTTTTGCTAACTGGAAGAAGTCCTATGGAAAGCTCGAGTATGAGGAGTATTTTTGGGCAGTGGCATACAATGGATCAATGGTGAATATGAGGTAAACATGACTGCTTTAAAAGAGTTTCATAAAGAGGCTCATGAGTAATTATTGAAGACAGAACCAAAGACTTGGTGTAGAGCTTTCTTCACCAACACAGCTAGAAGTGAAGATGTTTGTAACAATCGTTCATAAAGTTTCAACCGGACCATCAAAGAAGTTAGAAAAATGCCAGTGATCAATATGTTAGAAGAGTTTAGAAGGTTTGCAATGAAGCGTATATCACGTAGGTGTGAAACCACAACCAAATGAGAATCACAGTTTCCACCTAAGATCATGGACATCCTTGAACAAAACCGAAAGGGCAGCCTATTTTGCACAGTCATCAAAAGCAGTGAGACACTTTATGAGGTCATTGAGCATGACCAGATCTTTAAGGTTAGTCTCTCCTATAGGCATTGTGCTTGCAATCAATGGAATATCACATGAATTCCATGTCAACATGCGTTTCATGTCTTGACTGACCTTAACCTGAATATTGCTAAGTAAGTGTTCTTAACTACTGATTTTTTAAAATCACTATAAACTTTGATTTCTAACAAATTTCTTTCGATGTTGCAGCTATGTAGATAAGTGTTACTTAACCACAACATGGCAGGACACCTACAAACTTAACATTAGACCAGTCAATGGAGATAGATTATGGAAAAATAGTAGGAAGGAGCCAATTGAAGTGCCTGAGAAAAGGAGAATGCCTGGTCGGCCAAAGAAATATGCCAGTATAAAAGAGCCACATGAATCCTCATCTAATTCTACAAAGGTGACAAGGGATGGAAGGGTAGTAACTGTCAACGAACTGGCCATAATAGGCTCACATGTAATATAGCACCAGTTGCTCCTTCGATGTCTCAACATAAAAGGGGAAGACTAAGGAAAAAACTTGGTAATATTTTCTTAACAACCTTCATGATGTTGGTGTGACTAAGTACAATTGATTCATAAATATACATGTTTGGTTGTTGTCTTTGTGTTAGGATGATCCGTGGAATGTTCAGAATGCACCTAGGAGGAGAAGGACTAGTCTAAGCCAATCGCACCAACTGGTTCAGCTCTTGAGGTTCACCCACCATCATCAAGTGCACCTCCTGCATCTAATTTAAGGGGACGTGGGCGTGGGAGAGGACCAAGACGTGGGAGAGGTCGTGGTAGACGACAAGAACCACTTATTCCTATGGATTATGGCTGCTACATTTCACCATGGACAGGAAGAATATTTGATGTTTGGGGAAATAGTGTTGTGGACATAACTGGTCCTCCACCAAGAGCACCCCCACCTCAAAACCCTAAGTTTAAGGATGATCTATATTAAATGGTTGTAATATTTAACTTCTTGGATGATCTTTTAAGTCACTTGTAGGATGATCTTTTCTCACTTGTAGGATGATTTATGCTCATTTTGGTTATCTAAGTATTGTTGTTCTTCTGTGCCAATTCTTGATTCATATTTGCCATTACCATAACACCAAAATAGTTCTTAACTTGAACAACCGAGAACACATCAAGACATGAGTCAATGACACAACCCAAAACACAACATACCATAACTCAATGACACTACTAAGAACACAACATACCATGACTCAATGACACTACTAAGAACACAACAAATCAATTCTTCCCCATTGTCAATATCATAGTTGTAACAACAATGAAACCACCCCATGATATCACAATGAACGGGCGCAACAATTTCTCTCTTTCCTTAGATGCCATTGCTTCATTCTCAAATTTTATCTTCTCTTCTTCTGTGTTTAGATTATATGTACCTATTTCACACCTTCCTTGACAACTCATAGCCCGATTTGTCTCTTTCAGTGACTTGATTTCTATCTTTTGCTCACGAATTAAATCTCTCGCCTCCACTAAACTCAACTTTTGCCAACCATTATGTTTTTCTTCATCAGCCCACTTGAAGAAGAACATGAACAACACATCGATAGAATCTACGGCCCGAATTCTCGTCAGTCCATGATTTCAAGACCATAGTCGGCTTGCTACAGTGACATAAGAGACCCAATTTCACCTCACCATGACTTCAACAGCTTGAGTTTGCATCAGATCTCTGGCTTTCTTCCATAGTCAAAAGATCGAGAGTGTAAAAAAAAGAATTAAAACTTCTCTGTTTGTTAATCGCTAACATAAATAAAAGAAAAACGAAGAGGGTAAAACAAGAATATTAAAACTTAATTAACCCACGTGATTATTGACTTAACAGTACCATTAAGCTCATTAACAAAATTAGGAGAAACTTGCGATTTTCAATTATTTGTGTATTTATTAGGCAACGAAAATATCCGAGTATTAAAATGGCAACGAAACAACTTCGGATATTAAACGAGCAAAAGTTAAAGAGTTATTTTTAATGTTTTTCCCCATAGTTAAACGATAGACAAATTCTATATCTTCTTTTGGTAAGATGTACAATTTAGTCTCTAGAATGGGGTTTTGTTATGATAATAAATAAAATTTATTTGAACGAAAAAATTTTCAATTTATTTGAACGAAAAATGTATCATTTTTCCATCGAAGATAATATTATATTTTATTTTCACTTGAAAAATTAGGTAAAAAATTAATCGAAAGTATCACTCACCTTAAAAAAGTAAATTAAAGAAAAGCATTTTTGTAGATTCGAAAAAAATAATCCGTTGAATCAAAAAACTTCCTGTTAATGGGATCTTCTCCTCCGTCTCTTACGAACTTCTCTTCCGTGATCTCTGCGGTTTCATCTGAAAATTTCAATCGCTTGTTGGTTGCATGTCGTCCGATCTACCTTCTTGTCAACATTTCCAATCCTTCAAGCTAAGTTTCTAATTCTTTGCTCTACATCTGCTCTTCATTATGGATCTCAACATCTGGCAATCTATGCAGCAGCTCTCTTTGGGCTCTGAGCAATTGCCCTTTACACCGACGATTGCTGGTCAGAGAAAGCGTGATGAAGATAATCGTCTAAACATTGTTGTTCGTTGCCTTAATCCCTCTCATCAATGAGTACATGCACTCAAGATCACCCTTCCTAAAGCCTGGAAATTGGAGGATAAAGTGCAAGCAAGAGTCCTCAGTGAAACTACAGTTCAGTTCTTCTTTACTCAAGAACACCAGCTACTACATGTGCTAGACACGGGACCTTGGAACTTCAAAGCTTGGATGCTTAGTATGGATCGATGGATTTCTCGACACTCCCCAAAGTACTTATCCACTATAACTTTCTGGGTTCAATTTCTCGATATCCCCGATGAATACAGAGATGATGGGATGGTGTGCGAAATAGGTCAATTGTTGGGTTTAGTTACTGATACTCGTCTACAAGAACCTTGGGATGGGAAACCGGCTGAAGCTTGGGCACGTATCTGTTTTGATCTTCCTTCCAAGCTTATTTTTGCTCGATATATTCAATTTGATCCTCCAAATTCCCTTACCTTTATTCGACTACGTTATGATAAATTGAAGAAATTCTGCTTTAAGTGCGGTGCATTGGAACATGATGAATCTGTCTGCTCTGACCAAGCTCAGCCTGTCACTCCAGATTATATACCCCTTCATCCTCAACAAGAATCCCCTCAGGCTGGAGTTAATGCAGTCATTGTTAAACCAACATCATCCCAGTAGATCCATGAAGATGAGGCAAGTTCCTCTGTTATACCATCTCGGAAAACTGAGCTTTCTCTAAAACGTAAGGCAGATCAAGTGCAGCTTATGGATGAAGTTTCTGCTACTAGGATCAAAATTGATCAATTTCAAAACAAGGGGAGGGTGGATACCCCTAAACCACCCCTTGATAAATGAAGCTCCTGCATTGGAATTGTCAGGGGTTAGGGAACCCCCTGACAATTCATCACCTTTTTGATATGTATAAAACAAATAAGCCGGATATAGTTCTTCTTTATGAAACCATGAATGGAGATGATTTTGTTACCTCAGTCTCCCATCAGCTTGGTTTTGAACATTATTTTGTGCACTCTCCTCAGGGTAAACGAGGTGGTATTGCGGTTTTTTGGCATACTGGAGTGAATCTGGAAGTTCCCACAGATCTATCTCCCTACTATAATAGATTTTGGCTTCGAGATAAGAATATCTCTTTCAAATTAGTCTACATTTATGGTCCTCCTCATCCTATAGAGAGAGCCCACATGTGGAACTTTTTAAGCAGAACTAATGGTACTTCAAATATGGGCTTTAATAGGTGTGTCTTCTATGGTGACTTCAATGATCTACGACTTCCCTGAGAGAAGTTAGGAAGGCCTGTGCGTAGGGACTGTACTTTAGTCCCTTTTAGAAAGATGCTTCACAATATGGGTTTATTGGATGTTAAGACTTATGGAGGTATCTACACTTGGTATGGAAGAAGGCATGGGTATACAGTGAGGTCAAGAATTGACAAAGCCTTAGCAATAGTTGATTGGCTTGATGTGTTCCCTCGAGCCTCAGTCACTCTTCTTGATTGGGGAGCATCAGACCATTGTCCTTCATTACTGGATATTGGCACTCAGAATTGGTCTTCTCCACCATTATTTAGATATGATAATAGGTGGAGATATTAGCCAACTGTTGCAGAGGAGGTTCAAGATATATGGTCTACTCATTGTCAAGCTATTTCCCCAAATCATTTCTCAGACTCTCTGAAGCATATTAGGCAAGGGCTATCCCACTAGAAGAAAAAGCATTCTACTAACTTTGGGAAAGTAATTCGAGAGAAAAAGAACTTGTTACATGTTGCTTACTCTGCAGATAATATTGATTTTGCTCAAGTTCATGCCATCAAGACTACTCTAGCAGCAGCATACAAGCAGGAAGAACAGTTTTTCAAGACTAAAAGTCGAATTCACTGGCTGCAAGAGGGGAACTGTAATACAAGCTTCTTTCACTCTAAGCTGAAACAAAGAAGGGCTTTCAACAGAATCATCAAGGTTGAAGATGAAGATGGAAACTTACATCAGGATCCCCCCAAGATTAAAGAAATCTTTTTTCATTACTTCCAACAATTATTTACTTCTCCAGGTGATATCAATCCTGCTTTGTACTCGTACTTTGATGATTTTCAGCCTAGGGTAACTTCACTAATGAATGATGCTCTTATAAAACCAGTTAGTGAAAATGAAATCTGGCAAGCATTGCAACAGATTGGTGAAGGGAAATCTCTAGGGCCTGATGGCCTTACTTCAGGCTTGTTCAAACAGCATTGGTCCACAGTTGCTTCATCTACCACTGCCTATGTTCAAAACTTCTTCAACAATGATATGCTAGATCCGAGTATTAACAAAACATTTATATGCCTAATACCTAAGGTTCAAAACCCCCAACAACCAAAGGATTTTCGTCCCATTAGCCTTGCCAATGTTGCATACAAACTTTTAACTAAAATTTTGGCAAACAGACTAAAACCTTGGCTTTATAAAATCATATCCATT
The DNA here is from genome assembly GCA_900406425.1 of Iberis pinnata. Taxonomy (NCBI): domain Eukaryota; kingdom Viridiplantae; phylum Streptophyta; class Magnoliopsida; order Brassicales; family Brassicaceae; genus Iberis; species Iberis pinnata. Next base: position 1,736 of record OVBE01014892.1, on the reverse strand, counting down.
AATCAATCTGCCTTCATTCCAGAGAGATTAATAACAGATAATGTTCTCCTTGCTCATGAGTTATTGTATTCTCTTACTACTAGGAAAAGAACTCATCATTTTATGGCACTGAAATTAGATATCAGTAAAGCTTTTGACAAAGTAAGATGGGAATTCTTGGACTTTATGCTGTTTAAAATGGGGTTTGCAGATAAATGGAGAAGATGGATTAAGCTTTGTGTGCAAACACCAACTTTCTCAGTCCTTGTCAATGGCTCACCAACTGGACACATTCAACCTCAATAGGGTATTCGCCAAGGTGATCCCATTTCTCCTTATTTGTATTTAATTGTGACAGAGGGCCTCTCATTTCTGCTCCAGAATCTCGTTACCCACAAGAAAATCAGTGGTTTCAAAGCTAGTATTAGAGGACCAGCCATATCTCATATGCTATTTGCAGACGACAATTTGTTGTTTTGTAAAGCTGATACAGTTGAATGCCAACACTTACTGGAGGCTCTTAACGTATATGGTGCTATATCAGGACAACAGGTAAATTATCAGAAATCTGTAATAACATGGCATCCCCAATGTCCTCTTTCTGTTAGGTAGGAGATTCAGTCCCTCATGGGTATTCATAGTAATGGAGGTTGGGGGAAATATTTGGGATTGCCTGAGTTAATTGGCCATAACAAGCAGATGAAGTTTGATCATATTGTCCAAAGAGTTCAGCAGAAGTTACAGAGTTGGTCTTCAAAACTTCTCAGTCCTGCAGGTAAAGAAACTATGTTGAAGGCAGTGATTACTGCCCTACCCTCTTACTTCATGTCCTGTTTCCTGTTTCATGTTGCCAAAAACCATTCTCACGCAGATCACCAAGTTAATGAGGAAATACTGGTGGATCTCCACTCTGGATAGATTTAAAATCCCATGGGTTTCTTGGCAGAAGATTACTAAGGCTAAACGAGCAGGGGGACTTGGTTTCAGAGACTTCACATCATTTAATCTAGCTTAGGTAGCAAAGCAAGGATGGAGATTGCTACTGGAACCCACCACTCTTCTTGCTCAGGTGTTGAAAGCCAAATACTACCCTCACTCATCTCCATTGGACACTGATTTGCATTCCAAACCAAGTCATGGTTGGCGTAGCATCTTTTCTGGATTACAGTTTCTTAAGAAGCATCTTAGATGGACTGTTGGTAATGGGCATACTATTAGAATTTGGAAAGACAGATGGATACCTCTGAATGACCATGTTCCTGCAATGCCTCCAGTACATGCTTATCCTGAGAATGCAACAATTGATATGTTAATGGATGCTACTTGTTGTCAATGGAATAGGACTAAACTGCAACAATGGCTCAACCCTCAGGAGATTATGAGTGTCCTTACGCTAAGGCCATCCTTATTTGGATTTAATGATAGGCCTATTTGGCCATTTACAAAAGATGGTTGTTACACTGTAAGATCTGGGTATCACTGTCTTGTTAATCAAGCCCCAGAAGATACACAACCTCTGCCTATGTTCCAACAGATCTGGAAGCTACCTATTCAACATAAATTAAAACATTTTTTATGGAAGATGTTGCACAATGGCTTGCCAGTTAATAAGGCTTTGGTGAGCAGGGAATTAGGCTTGATACAACATGCTATCTCTGTGGTGAATCAGATGAATCTCTCTGTCACTTGTTCTATATATGCAGAGTTGATAACACTTGAATTTCATGGTTTGTACATAACATTTCTTATCACTTTTT
>OVBE01014891.1:0-11807 GCA_900406425.1 Iberis pinnata | reverse complement strand
TCCGGTCTGGTTCACCAGACCACCTCAAGTTTGAGTAATAGAATGGCTGTTTTGAGGGGGAAAAAAACAATTTTTGACACTTAACATATAAGTCATGTTCATATTATTAAATTTAGTTGTAAAACAGTCATTCTTTTTGAGACTATTTAGCGACCACATTACTGAAACACAAAACAGTAGCTAAATGGTCATAAAAATAGCCACTATTTTACATCTCCTTGTATTCGGCTCCTTTTAGCAACTAATTTGCGACTAATTATTGATAGTTGTAAAATAGTTGTAAAATAGTTGCAAAACAGTCCCTACATTTAGCCACTATATGTACAATCACTAAAATCAGTTGGTAATCAACTGTTTTCTTGCAGTGGCTCTTCAAAAATGTCAGTATAAGTCGGCAACAGGTTATCAATTTGAGGATACATAGGAGGTGTAGCTGCTGCGTTATCCAATAGCATCAACTGTGAATTTGTACTGTAGACTTCCAAGGTATAAATGGTTGCCATTTGGCTGTTCTCATCTTGCAACTTGTTGAACCTTATTGCCTTTAACTCCCTTACCGAGCCTTATTTCAAACCATGTAAAGCCATTCTTTGATTATCAATTTTGAACTGCATCTCCAACTTTATAAAGTCCCATGTAATATGGCCTAATGTCTGTAACCATTGAACACCAAGAACCATATCACAACCACCTAAAGGTAAGATCATACAATCAGCCTTAAAAGTCTGATTTTGAAAGTTCCAATGAAATTGTTTAATCACTCCTTGTACAGCCAATTTACTACCCCCAGCTACTGAAACTTGAGTATTACCAGCAGATTCAACCTTGCAATTCAATTTCTAACTCATTTTCTGATCAATGAAATTATGTGTTGAACTTGAATCAATGAGAATGAATAACACTCGTTTACCATGGTAACCCCTCACTCTCATGTACATATAATCTGTTATACCAAACATTGCATTGACTGATATTTTTGCAATTTCACCTTGTTCAGAATGATCTTCCTCATCACTCTATATCACTTCAGTTACCAAATCTGTTTCAATCATTGAAAATTGGTTTTCTTGTGAGTGAGATAGTGTTCAGGTGTGAACTTCTCATCACATTGAAAACAAAGTCCTTTAGCTCTCCTGTCACTAATTTCAGCTGGAGTTCAATTCCTTCTTGTCTTACTTAACTGTGGTTTTTCTTTAACATATTATCAGACTTATTTTGATTGTGAGTTGGAGTTGTAACTTGTTTCCCTTGACTCCAGTTAAATGATTTTGTTTTTCGTGGATGAGCTTTTTCATAAAGTCTACCCAACAAAAGGCATTGCTTGACTGATTGGGGTTGAAACATCCGCAGGTGCATTTGTGTATCCATTCTTAGTCCAGCCAAATATGCACTAACAAGATAAGCCTCAGGTAAATTCAATCTTGTTCTGATCAATTCAAACTTCCCATGATATTCCACAATACCATTTGTTTCTTGCAACTGTTTCAACTCAGCAATAGGATCATCCAAAACCTCTTCAAATCTTTCCTTCAACCACATTGTATAAGTGAACCAGTCTCTTGTTGCAATATGTCCACTCTCTGACTGAACTAAAGCTTGATGCCAAGCTGAGGCGTCATCATCAAAATGGATTGATGAAATATTGATTTTCATGTAATCAGGTGTTCTATCAATAAGGAAAAACTGCTCAACTTTAAACAGCCAATCTTTGATCCTATCACCATTAAATTTTGGAAAGTCTAGCTTAGCCAATCTAGTAATTGCAGAATAATGAGAGTTTGTACCAGATCTTTGATGATTGTGTTGATCCTTATTGTTGTTGAAATTTGGAGCTGAATTACTTCCCATTCCGGTATTGTCACCAAAGATCTTAATTGCAGCAAATATTTCTGCATTGTTTTGCTCTATTTTATCATCAACAGAAGAAAATCTCTTCACCATCTTATCATCCACCAGTTAAAATCGTTTCTCCATTTGTTGATCAATGCTAGCAAATCGCTTCTCCAATTGTTCATCGGCGATTGCAAATTGCGTCTCCATCTTTGCATCAAGCGTTGATTGAATCTCTGCAACAGCTTTGGATAAGATTCGTTCCAGCTTGATGTCAATGTTTTCTTCGTGCTCATTGATGGTATTAGCCTTTCGCGAAACCTATGATCGAGTTTCCATTACTGCCAATTGAAATCCATAGAGTCGTAAGACTACTGATACCTTTGATACAATCTAAACTCACCGAAATTGTATTTCACCAAAACAGAGAATTAATGTTCAATGTAAACACAGATTCTTACATAAATGTATAAGGAATTACAGAAGTTCCTCTAAAACAAATTGAGCTACGAATTACATAGAGAATTACAGAAAGAATCTAAGAATTGTGCGAAATGATCAAGCTAATCTTCAACTTCAACATTCCTCTGTTTTAGAATATGTTAATCTATTTTTGGTCGTTGTTGCCGTTGCAACTTAATTCCAACGCACCAATTCACACCTGACACGTGTCCTTCATTTAGCTATATCAGTATTTTCTTCCTTGTCTTATATCGGTTAGGTTTTGGTCTTCTTCGGTGCCAACTCTTATTTGACTCCTTCCACTTAGCCTATGTGTCGCTCGGATCGGGGTAAGGCTTCGGCTTATGTTTCTTTCGTTATCGCAATGTTGCAATCATGTTGTGAGTGAGCACTGGAAAGACTCTCCTTCCTCGGTTCTAAACATCTACCATGAGCTTATAGCTGCAAGGCTACATATTTGGGTTTTCAGGTCTCAATCTATAACATTGCGATAACATTTCTTCCACTGACGTTATTACATTTATCAAGTTGCTTGTTGACCAGCCTGCTTCCTTATATTTGCAGATACCTAGAGATATTTTTTTTAGAGATCCTTAGATATTCTAAAGTTTATAGGTAGGTGATAAAGAAATTGATCAATTATATAGTTGCAGACTATGTTAAACAGGTATGTTATAGGCTCAAACTGCTTAGTAGTTTCTCTTTGAGGTGGTGGCATTTCTAAATCAATTAAACACAATCCTCATTTAAAAACTATCAACAATGTAAACAAAGAGTACACCACTTTTGATTAACGGGTGAGAACATGTGCTGATGTTCCTATGGCTAGAGTTCAAAATGGTCGAACTTTTTTTGTTGTTGATGCTTTTGTAGGAAGAGCTTTAAGTTGGCAAAGATTTTGACAGTTGAGCAAAGCTATGAAGATCTTGAATAAACATCCGAACCTGGTGAAATTTATAGCTTTGATGCTATTATAAGAGAAGTGAGTTGAAGAAAGTGTTTGAATCTTAGTCACACTTATGCATGTGATTTTATCATTTTTACCGTGTCTAGTGACAAACAAATATCTTGTTGGGTAGGAAGGGATCATCTTTTTGGATTAAGCTTATGATAATCTTATAATTTTAATGATATTAAGTAGTAAATGATTCATCCTCTAAATGAATCAGTACAAAATATTTGCAGTCACATTTAATTTTATTTAATTTTAATGTTGATTTGTCTTTCTTTGGATTAACAGCCAACTGAGTTTTGCAGAGTCAATACTAGCTAAATTGGAAGAGAAGTGAATGTAAAGATCTTATCAGGTTTATGTCAATGGAGCAGTAGTAGTCGATACTAGCTAGATTGGAAGAGAAGTGAAAGTGAAGACTTGTCTATATATTATAAGATTTGAAGAATGTTGAATAAGATTTATATGAATATTTTGTTTATGGAAATCAATTTTATTGAATTATATANTATATATATATATATATATATATATATATATATATAGGCATTATTAAATAGTATCAACAGCAAAAATGTGTAATAACCTTGAAATTATTTTTAAAAACTAGAAATTAATTGTAAATGTAAAATAGATAAAATATATATAATAACATGAAATAATAGATATTATATAACTCATTACAATATTGAATATATTCTATGATAAGAACAACTATTAATAACAAAATATAAACAAAGGAAACATATTATAGCGACGTATATTTACCTACTATCGTATATATGTACATATCATAGCACAAATATAAAAGTGTAATTATATAGTTTGGTTGTATGATAGCTTTGAAAATTAACACTATTAAATGGAGACCTTACGATAGCGTCGACATACATAGAGTTTATCGCTACCCATAACATATAACAGCGTTAATCGTATGTTATCACTAAATATTTTTCTTGTAGTGATTCTTTTGATTTACCTGCAATATATTCCTCTACATTAATCAAGGAATAACCCCGTATTTTGTCCTAGTTATATTTGTTTCGGAGAATCATATGGGACCTTGGTCTCACATTACACCAAGGAAAAGTGAACCAAAGACCAAGGTAAAAGAGAAAGTGATAGTACAAATATCAAGGGATATCCTTAGATAACCTTAGTTCCTCAAGGATTTGTTGGAGACATGATTGAGTACGAGGTGAAATACAAAAGTTCATCAAAGTCATATTCCCTAAAGCTAGATCACTACTCATCTCATAGTTATTGTAGAAAGGAATGTATGCTGCAAAGGGTATGTTGAGAAAGATTCTAAAGTTGAAGATGTCTCATTGTGAAATTTGTTTTGAAGCAAGCCCCCTTACAGATATGAGGTCAAACTTGATCTAAAGTCAAGTTAGCGACTTTAAACAAGCGTATGGTAGGAAGCAATCTATTTATGTTTGTTTTTCTTGGTTATTTTTTTATTTGAGTCTTTTTCCATTTTATCTTGGATTTATATTCACACTGGGACGGTGTGAAATAAGTCGGGGATAAGATATTTGTTATGTAATAAATGTTTTCTATATCTTTTTTGTTTTTAAATTTTATTATTTTTATTGAGTCAAAACTTGTTAAAGGAAATAGAAACTTTTCTATGATAAATTTTTTTAACTAGTTATGAGTTTGAATTTGTTGTGGCAAACATTCTTTATGATTTGGTTATTATTGTTTGATTTGAGACCCCATCTAACATGAACTTTTGTTAAAGTTGTTATCTTTTGAATTTTTATATTATCTGATATTGACTCTGGTTGTTAATGGTATTTATTTATTTATTTTTCTTTCTGATATAATTAAACCAAAAACAGGGGATACAAAGAACAGAGCCTAAAGTTTACAATACAAAACAGAGAGAAAGGACAATCATTCTATAAGTTCACAAGCCACAACCATGAACTTTAAGGAGGATCTCCTTCGCCAACAAGCAAAGAGCTTAACCAAAAAGGTCTATCTACGGCCAAATAAGAGGATAACCGACCATTAAAGACAACACTCCTATCTATTAAGAAGGCTGGTCTGTTTATGTGCCTCACATCCAAGGAAAAAACCCAGCTTCCAATGTGGTGAAGAACCTCTAAAATGGGTGCTGACGCATGAGAAAGAGCTGGCCAAGCTTGAGGTGCATCTAGTGCCTTTAGCAGAGTCACATTTTCAATACCAAACTCCACTTTTGTTAACCTCAAATATTTTATGCTTTGAACTGCCCATAACACCACTTTATAATGAGCTTCATTGATCGAGGGAATTCTGTTGAATGACATTCTAGCATGAAAGAGGACTTTACCCTTGATATCCCTTAAAATAAAAGTTCCACCTGCCAACTTTAAACCCTTTGACCAAGCTACTCCTATATTTCATTTGTACCAAGGTAGTTTTGGAGGTTTCCATTTCGTCACAACTTGGGATATTATTTGAATCCGTTGAGGAGCTATTCCTTCCTGGTCCTCTTGTGATTCTTTCCAAGCTTCTGCATCACTGAACCATTTATGCACTAATTTTTCATGATCAAAGTAAACACCTTCTATGCAGAGTTTATTCATGTTTTTCCATAAGCCCCACAACAACCATGGAATGCCTTTTGCAATTAAAGGTGGAATTTGAATATCCGGCATCAAATCTAGACAAAAGGCCATATTAGCATAAATTGAAGACTGGTGAAAACCTCCCTTCTGGTGAAGGGCACTTTGAAATGGCCCAATGAAGTCTTGCTAAAGAACAGGAGAAGAGCATATGGTTTGCAGATTCATAGTGAAAACCACATGCTTGACATCTTGGGTCCACTTGAATTCCTCTATGTCTTAAATTATCTGCAGTGGGAAGAGCATGACTCAACACTCTCCAAAGAAACAGTTTGATTTTCTTGGGGTTTTTAAACTCCAAATCTTAAGTTTTAGCTCTGGAAAAGAAGGCTGCAAAGATTCTGAGATGATGAGTTCTTCAAATTTTGACTGAAATACCAATTCATAAGCTGATTTCACTGAGTAAAGCCCTGATGTTGATTTGCTCCAAACCCAGAAGTCTTGTTTATTGGGGACATGCATCATGGCTAAAATTGTAGATTCATCTTCTAGGAAAAAGAGTTGAGAGATGGTGTCTTGTTTCCAGTGATGACCTTCCACTTCTATAAACTCACTCACTCTCATATCAAGATTGATGATTGGTTGTCTTATTAAAAGAGTTTGTCTTCCTTCCCTTTTCAACCATTTATCTGTCCAAACAAAAGTTTCCTTGCCATCACCAATTCTTTTTGATATCCCTTTGAAAAGTATTTGTCTCCCACATAGAACACTTCTCCAGAAGTATGAGGGCTTAGCTCCAAGATAAGCTTTTAAAAAGTTTGATGCAGGGAAATATTTGCTCTTCAGAAATTGGCTGCAGAGGCTGCGATCATAATGTAGGACTCTCCATGCCTGTTTGCCCAGGAGGGCTTGGTTAAAACATTCTAAGTCTCTCAATCATACTCCTCCAATAGTCTTAGGTAGACGTACCCTGTCCCAAGCTACCCAGTTAATTTTTCTTTTATCTTGGACATAATTCCACCAGAAATCTCTAATGACACTAGTGAGGCTGTTGCAAGTAGATTTAGGAAGCTTGAATACTGTCATTACATACAGTGGCATAGCTAGGGCCACAGACTTGATGAGGATTTCTTTTCCACCTAGAGACAACAATCTTGAGTACCAGCTAGACATCCTGTTCTTTAAGTTAGATTTAATGTAATCAAGCAGGTGGACTTTGGATCCAGAGAAAGCCTCTGGTAGTCCTAGATAGGATCTCACACCTCCTTCTCTATCTATTCCCAAAATTTGTTTAATGCTTCCTTTAACCTCTTGTGCAACCAGGGCCCGAAAATTTATAGAATATTTGTCCTGAAGCTGATGAATAGAGGTTGATTATATGCTGGAGATTAGCTACCTGAGTGAGTTCATCTTTGCAAATGAATAAAGTGTCATCTGCAAATAACAAGTGATGAATTTCTGGTCCAGAGTGATGAAAGCTAAGACCTTGAATAGCTCCTGCATGAGATGCTTTGTTTAAAAGGAATATCAAACCTTCAGAACATAAGACAAATAGAAAAGGGGATAGGGGGTCCCTCTGTCTCAACCCTCTTTGAGGAGCTATAAGGCCATAAGGTTGGTTATTGATCAAGATTGAATACTTCACAGACTCTACACAGAACATGATCAGCTTTATAAAATGCTGAGAAAACCCAAACACAGTCAACATTAGTCTGATGAAGGACCACTCTACTCTGTCATATGCCTTGGACATATCAGACTTGATAGCCAAAAACTCCACAGAAGCCTCTGGATGAGTTTTCAAGGCATGTACAACTTCATGAGCAATTATTATGTTGTCAGTTATGAGTCTCTTTGCCACAAAGGCAGATTGATTTGGAGATATCAGATGTGGAAGTAGTGGTTGCAATCTTTTGACCAGCACTTTGGATATGATCTTGTACAACACTGAGCATAGGCTTATTGGTCTTAGATCAACCATCTTAGTAGGACTATTTACTTTAGGAATCAAGCACATATAATTTAGATTCCATTCAGAGGGGAACACACCTGTTCTGAAGAATTCTTGGATTTCTTTGGTGATGGAGATTCCTACAATGTCCCAGTGTTGTTGGAAGAAAGTAGCCGTAAGACCATCTGGTCCAGGTGCACTAGAAGGATTGATTGAGAAGGTAGCTTCTTGTATATCTTTAGCAGTTACTCTTTTATCCAGGTTGAATCTCATAGAGTATGTCACTGGATTAGAAGTAGTAAACATAGCTTGAAAGTAGTCCACTGCTACTTCTCCTTTTGATCATCTCCTCTTTGTTCATGGCCATCATTATCAATTAATTTCTCCAAATAATTCTTTCATCTAGCTGCTTTGACTACTGAGTGGCAAAATTTAGAGTTGCCATCCCCTTCCTTTAGCCACTGGATCCTACTTCTTTGTTGCCAAAAAACTTCTTCTTCTTTGTAAGCTTTGAGGAGGTCTTTTTTTAATTGTAAGGTACGCCAAAAGGAGGGATTGGAGCTTGATTGTTCAAATTCCAACTCTTTTTGAAGGATTTGAAGCTTGTCATTTGCATTAAAGTGATTTGATCTCTTCCACCTACTTAGCTTTTTTCTGCACTCTCTAATGCACTCTCCTGTGTTCTTTTGTATACCATTTAGTTCAGAGGACCAAACTTGGCTTATCAGAGCTTTGACTTCAGGTTTAAAATGAAATCTTTTGCCATATGTAAACTGACCCCTGAAGGTTTATGTCTCAGAAACTAAGAGGATTAAGACTGGTATGTGGTCTGACCCTCGTTTGTCTAAAAATATTTGGTTGGAATTAGGGAAAAGACTCAACCAGCTTGGGTTGGTGAAGCTCTTGTCTAGCCTGCACTAGATCCAAAGATCATTTCTTCTTCCTCCCCATGTGAAACAATTACCATGTGAAGGTAACTCAGACATTCTGCAGCTTTTTATTATATTTATAAAGGCTTGGCATTGCTCTGATTGTCTAAAGGGGCCACCAATCTTTTCACCTCCATGTAATAGGTCATTAAAGTCTCCCATGATACTCCATGGAGCTGATCTATGCACCCCTATTCTTTGAATTTTTCCCACAGAGCATCAGTAAACTTCCTATAAGGATCTCCATATACAAATGAAATACAGAAGTAATTGTCCCCCAAAACAACTTCACAATCTATTAAGTACTTATCCGCAAATACAACATTCAATTGAACTTTTTGTTTCCAAAAAAGGGCAAGGCCACCACTTTGACCAAGTGGATTAACTAAAAAAAAGGTTATCATATCCGAGACTTGCTTGAAGGCTAGCAACTACATCTTTTTTGTTTTTTGTTTTCATCAAAAAAGGATATCAGGGAACCATTTCCTACGGAGTTCCCTGATCCTGGGAATTGTCAAGTTATTTGCCTTCCCAAGGCCTTGACAATTCCAGGATAAGATGTTCATAATCCTTGAGGTGAATCCCCCTTTGGACCACCTCTAGTTTTCTCAACTTTTGTTGCTTAGATGAACCAGATTCTCTGCCTTCATGTTTCCTTTTAAGAGTTGTGTCATGAGATGGTGAACCATGGTTCTTAGTACTGAGAGTATTAGTCTGTGCACCTTTGTTGTTTGTTCTCCTTGCCTTGTAGGGTCTTCTTCTAGGTTTGGAGGATGCTTTTCCAGACCCGATAGAGCCTATAGCAGAGCTACATAGGCTCATGACCGTTGGCCTTAAAGGTGTAATTTTATTGAGTTCTTCTGGCCCCAGAGGAGGCTCTATAATCTTGGCTTCTGGATGTACAAGAATCTGTTGTTGTGAGGCTCTTGGCCATGAGGAGGATGGGTGTTGAGTATGAGTAGCTCTTATAGCTGATCCCATTAACTTTTCTCTTAAGTCTCGAGGTTGGTTAGAGTGTTGTGAATCTGATATGGAGTAATCAAAGACCAAACCTTTTCCTTTGTTGATATCATGGGTAACAACATCAATTTTTTCAAGTCTTAGGATGGTTTTCTGGGCCAGAGGGTTGTTTTCCAAGTCTTCAAGGGATGTTTTGATTATCTCTTCTCTAACCCTTCTTTCAGCTCCTTCTGAGGCAACTAAGTATTGTCTCATATGGCCCAGTACTTCTTTAGCTATTCTTGTTTTTCCAGATATGGGATCATTACCAATTTGATTCTCTTTTAAGACTCCAAGAAGAGGGTCATCAGCTTGAAGATGGTGAATGATCTTATGAGTATCTACTTTGATCTGTGGTTGGGGCTGACATTGAGAGCCAGATGATTGTGTTGTCTTTTGCATATAGGGGGAAACCTCTCTTGAGTGAGTTAACCTTTGGCAGTTATAACATCTTTTTTGAACTCTCTCAAAGTCATAAAAATAGTAACTTTTTCACATGTAGGGAGTTGAATGACTCTGGATCTTTTGACAGGATTTGTGACATCAAAAGTAATGTGCACCCTCACATAATCATGAATCAGGGGTTTAGAGGGTTCAAAGGCTAGTTCTTCAACTTTCCCCACTATATCTCCCAAAGACGTTATTTCTTCTTCCGAGTAATGGTTTACCGGGATATTCCTGATTCTTATCCAGACAGACATATAGTTCAAGAAATCTTCTGGAGGGTGTTCTTTCCATCTTGCTATTGTTAAAGACCATTCATTATAAGTCCAGGGACCATTTGCCAAGATACGTTCCATATCATGTTGATACTTAAAGATGAACTGGAATCTGTCTTTGGATAATGCCACTCCTCTGATTCCATCATATAATTGCTATTTTCTCGGCATATTCTGAATGAAGCTTGACATTTTTTGGTGATCAGGGTTGAGTAGTCGGCCAATGATACTTAAATGGTTACGTTCCGTAGAGTTGAACTTCACCGGGGCTGGTAAGACGAAAGGAGGTTCTTCTTCTTCAATCAATTTCAATCCTTCCATGACAGAGTGTATAGATGAAGACATGTGAATACAGAGGAAATTCCAGGGTAAATGGAGCTAGGATGACTTTAATGAAAGGTTATCTTTCTCGCAGAGTTAGGTATCCAAACTTGATTAGAGTAAATGCAATCTTAGCTAATCTGATTGAGAATCTTGATCTTCAGATAATCTAGATTGGAACAGTGGGCATGAACAGAGTAAAACAGACTCGAGGATGAGATAACTACCACATAAAAGGAATCTTTTGTACTATTCGAAAATTCTAGTGGGATAAGAGTGTCCTAAGCTCTAATGGGATGAGAGAGTACACTTTCTTTATCATTTATTTAATCCTGGATGTCGGTGGTTGTTAATGGTATTTAAGTAGACTTAAAAAAAAATTTCATTGGTATTTGGTATGCATTGATTGTTATTTTTCCTTTATTACCTTGTAGGACATCTATGTGAATATTATAGTTTCTCTCTCTCTCCCCTTCAAGCGTAAAAAGTAGGTTAGATGAAAAAATGGACAAGAGAGCAAGGTCGCATCTTGTCATGTTTTAAATAGCCAAATAAAAAAAAAAATGAGTTGGAAGTGGGACATATAGTTTCATTGTTTCATAGTTTAAAAGCTAAATTTTCATAAATATAAGTGATCAAAGAGAGAGGAAATGGACATAAGGTGAAAGATTGTCTTGGTCATCAAGAAACTTGAATGGTAAGCAATTAAGCATATGCATTCTCTACTAATTCAATGTTAGAAAGTCGACTTATTTGAGTTTGGAAGTTCATAAGGTTCGGAAGCTTAAAGTTGGGAACATGTTAGTAAATTTATGGTGGGAATAAAATGAGATGATATAACTATTCTTTGACGTAGTGGTCTTCAAAGTGTGATTTATGACTTTGGTTCATGAGGTCTTGTGAGTTCCCTTATCTAAAATCTCTTTCTTGTGTTTGGTATCCTGTTTGCATAAGGACAAGCAAAATATTAAAACTAGGGCACTACAGGACATAAGGGTATCAATAGCAATGGATGATAGTGTTTTTAAAAATAATGCTATCGTAGATGGTTAGATGAAAATTTCATAGCATTTCCAAAATTTAAAC
>OVBE01014890.1:0-11808 GCA_900406425.1 Iberis pinnata | reverse complement strand
TCTCTTTCATAGTCATAAACTGTAGAGAACTCGTGCAGATGCAGGAACAACAGTAACGGCGGAATCAACAATACCTTGCATCAGTCCAGTGATGCAGGGCGTGGACGATGCACCAGTGCCGTTTTGGTAGAAGCGATTTCCTGTCGGATCGTAGTCATAATAATTATAATCTCATTAAAATTATACAAGATATACTCTATATTAATATATAAAATAAAATTTAATTTAAACATTAATCATTATTTGACTAATATACTAATGTTAGTTATATAGTATGCTAGTCACAAATGATTTCTAATAATATTTAAATCAAAACTGTTATAAATACAAATAATAACATAAAAATGATTAAAATGTAATGTATTAGTGAAAACATAACAAAAATGTATTCTTTTACGTTTTTAGTATAAACATGTTTTAGAAAAAATAGAATAGAAAAGCTTTTATAAACTACATTTTTTATAACAATTTTAATTTATAAATGAATTTTAATTAATTTATTACATTGAATATTTAAAAATATAATTAATTAGTGGAAATATAACAAGAACATATTTAATATACACCAAAGTATATGCATGAGTTACGGCGAATTAGTCTTTGCTCTGTGCCATACAAAATTTTATCTAAAATCCTCTATAACAGATTGTGTTCTATTCTCTCAAGTATTATTTCACAAACATAAGGAGCTTTTGTGGCGAAGCGTCTCAAACCAGATAATATTCTCATCCCTCATGAGATAATTCATGGTCTTATCTCTAGTCCTCTATGTCGGGACTCTTTTATGACATTAAAAACATATATGTCTAAAGCTTACGATAGAGTTGAATAAGTCTTCCTCCAAGAAAATTTACAATCTTTTGGTCTTGATGCTAAATGGATATCATGGATCACTACCTATATATCTACGGTGTCATACTAAATAATTATTAATGGACAATCTCATGGTTTCTTTAAACCTGAACGAGGTCTAAGTCAAGGTGATCCTTTATTAACTCTCTTATTTATATTATGCACCTAGTTTTTGTTTCATCGTCTAAATGATTTGGAGAATCAGGGGAAAATCAGTGGAATCCATTTGACATCATTTGGGCCATATATTAGTAACCTCGTATTCACATATGATAGTCTTTTTGTGTGTAGAGCCATGTTATCTCAAACTAAAGAGATTTTAAATTGTTTAGAAGAGCATGTCTGGCCAGACAATTAATTTTCAGAAGTTCTCTATCACCTTCGGTGACAAAGTAAACTCTAATACAAAGCAAAAGATCAAAGATATATTGGGGATTCAGAACGAGGGAGGTGAAGGCACATATCTAGGGCTTTCAGAATGTTAGCGGATCCAAATACGAAATCCTTGCTTACATTAAAGAGAAATTTCAAAATCATTTACAAGGTTGGTATGGGCGTTTGTTATCGTAGGGAGGAAAATAGGTTTTGATTAAATCTATAGATGCCCCTCTTGTGTATGCGATGTCCTGTTTTCAGTCTCCTAAAACTCTTCTCGAGAACTTAACAAATCTATGATGGAATTTCGGTGGAGTACAAAGAAAGATAAAAAAACCTATTTACTGGGTTGTTTAGGATAGACTCTGTAAATCTAAAAAAATGGAAGCTTGGGATTTAAAGATCTTCAGTTATCTAATTAATCTCTACTCGTGAAGCAAGCATGATGCCTATTTGATAGACCATGTAGCCTTCTCGCTCAAGTGTATAAAACCATATATTACGCGTCTATATCCTTATTATCTTGGTCGTTCGCTTCAAGACCATCGTTCGCATGGAAAAACATAGTTTTTGGTCGATAATTTCTCAAAAAATATCATATAGAGTTATCAGATATGGAATAGATATGTTTGTTTGGACTGTACCTTGGCTCTCTCTTTCTCCACTTAGAGCTCCCTTCAACGTCAATGGCCCAATCAATGTCATGTTAAAAGTTTATGACATGTTGTATCCAAACAAAAATACATGGAATATATCTATGTTAAACACACTGTTTACAGAAGAAAATACGAAGATTATTCTAAAATTGAAACAATTGCAAAATAAGATGCTTGGTTTTGGAAAAAGTGGAAGATACACATCTAAAAGTGGCTACAAAGTTGCAGAAAAATTGTATTTAGGAAACTCAGATCCAGGTACTTGTCTCAGCCTTCTCTGAATCCTCTTTCTGCATCAGTTTGGAATATCAAAACCCAACCAAAAATACAAATGTTTATTTGGAAATTGTTGAATGGTGCAACTCCGATTGCGGATAATTTCATTTCAAGAACTATTCCCTTTAATCCTTTATATCCTCTTTTTGGTTTGAGTGTGCAAAAGTAAGAGAATTTTGGGAGCTGTCAAATATTCCATTGTGTGATCAAGGCTTCATATTTCATTCTATTTTCGCAAAAAGAGACTTCTTGTTCAGGATTTCAAATGATGCTCATATTCTAGATAACACAAAGCTACCTTAGCCAAGGATACTTTGGCATATTTGGAAAGGCATAAATAATTGGATTTCAAATTAGATCAGATTTTACTCAATATAAGGACATAGGCTTTCTCGTGGATTCAAATAGTGATTAAAGAGTGCAATAAGTGTTCCTCAATTACAAGATCTACTCAAGAGATATCTCAACATTGGATGGTCCCACGTCCAGCCATCGCGAGCCTTTCTTGGGCTTTCCATTGCATTCATGCTCTTCTTTCACTCCAAGATCATCTTCTCATCGGAAAAAGGACCTTAGTCGAAGCTTTTTAGAACCCTATGGAATGGCCCTCTCATCAATATTGGTTAGAGGAACTTTGAGTGATTTTTGATGACTTTGATGATTAAGCTTTTTTTTTATGAACCTACCGTTACCAATATTGGAGGGTCATCTCGACTAGCGTTGTTCATGATGGTCAAATTCATTCGTATATCACAAAGGATTGCCGATTTTGGCTCCATAACCATCTCCTTCAAGAAGTAGGTTCTATTTAGGCGTTGCTTTTTTTTCTTTTCTTCTCTTATCTTGGTCTCTAAGCTTTCTTCTGTATTTCGTAAAATTTTCTATTTTCTTTTTTTAGTACCTATTTATATCATAACTCTGATCATCTAATGTATATCTTTTTGTTGAAAAAGAATAAATAAAATAACATAGAAATATATATTTATCAACAACATAATTTCGAAAACATAACATTGAGAATAAAATGTATATCATTATGATTAAAATTTATAACTCAAATAAATTCAAATATAACACATAATTTTAAATTACAAATTCAAAATTCACTCTGACTAAAATATGTTATTGTTTGTATTTGATAGGATAATGAGGAATGAAAAATAAGTTTTTTATTTTCATCTTTTCACTCTATAATTATTAAAAACACTCACTAATGAATTTTTCATAATAGATAATAATATTATACGATAATACCAACATGAGGATAGCTGAATGGACCTAATTCTAGTACTTTTTTTTATAGTTGTAACATTCTATTACTGTGATTAATATTTATATTGTATATTTGAAATATTTTAATTTACCTATTTTCATATTTTATATTAATGTTTTTCAATATATTTTTTGAATTGTTATATATTTTTAAATTAAATACTTCTAAAATAGTTGCTAAACATAAATGAAGATGAAATAAACACTACTTAATAAAAGTTATATTTTATAATATTAAAATTGGATTAATTTTCTGATAACTCCTCATCCGAAGACATATCTACTTCATAGTCATAAGGGGCAATGAATCCATGCCTTTTGATAACCTATACTATCCTCACTTGAAAAAGAAGCTGATGAGGTATGGTAAGAGATGTTCTCATTGTTGTCATCCACAACAAGAAAACAACGACTTTTTCACACAGAGAATAATCCTAAAGTAGTCTCTAGTAGGCGTAGTCGCAATAGAGTTGCATATTTGCGACTACTTTGAGAATGCATATATTGTGACTCCTTTAATCGCATATTAGTCAAAATTATATGTGACTACTCTGAATCTCCATTGTAATCGCAAAATCATGACTAATTTGAGACCGCATATATTGTGACTCATTTAGTCACATATTAATTATAAATATTTGTGACTAATTTACCACTATTTTTAAATTTCATATTCAGTCACAATGTAATAGCAAATATGTGACTGATATACGATTCCACTATTTTGCAAATATTTTTGAATTTTATTGCATATTTATCACAAATAATTGTGACAACATTGTGACTCCTTTGCAATATTTTAGAAGTTTTTATATAACTATTAAATATATTTCTAATAAATAAATAGAAAATCATATTACATAATAATATGAAAACATTAGAAAGAATTATAACACGAAATTTTTTTTAGAATTTTAAAATTCTTAAAATCACATCGAAATACATAATTGAACACCTTCATAGCATTGCATAAGCAGATTCTAAATCATTTAGGGGATCTAGACCTGGAGTTTGGGGAAGCGCATTAATAACCATAAAAGCTGCAAAAAATGAGGATCTTGGTTCCTGAAATAGTTGGGCTTTCAGGTATTTGGTTCGTTCTGGTTTTTCGGATCCTAAATTTCAAGACCCAATTACTACTTTTCAAAATTTTGTTTTGATTTTAGTTTGGTTTTGGATTGATTCGGCTCTATGTAAAAAGAACCAGAAATTACCAAAAAAATTTGGTTCTTAAAAGGTTTTTGGAAAAAAAACCGATACAATGAGAATTACCCGAATAATTTTATAAACGAGTTTATAAGGAATAACTTTTAAAAAACATTATAATGAATAACTTTATAAAAAACCTTATAAATAATAACTTTATAAAACCTTATAAAAAACGTTATAACGAATAACCTTATAAAAGACCTTATAAAGTATATATATGCTCAGGTATTTGGATATTCTTTTTGGTTTTCAATTCGGAACCGGCGAACCGATAGCCATGGTTTTTCATCTCAAGAACCATTGGGTAACTAGGGTGGAACCGGAACTAACCAATAACCATTTTAATCTTAGATTCCAGTTTATGCCCATACCTATAGTCAACCATCATCTCAAAACTTGAAATTTTTGGCCGTGTTCGCAACATCAAAGCAATCCATGTTGGCTTTAAACTTCGACTCCTGTCGAGCATTCTCAGCAGCTTACTCGTCAATATTTTGTTGAGCAGCCAACAATTGTTTTTAGAACGAGAAAAATGCTTCAGAACTCGAAAACAGTATTCTCTTTCGTCGAAAACAGTACACTACAATAACAAAGTTAATTAACATCAAGTCACTTTCAACTATATTATTATCATTGGCAATTTCAACTATTTTTTGTGACTACTTTGATAATAATATTATTATTCAAACGTACTAGTCACAAAATAGTTGAAATTGCCAATGATTTGTGATTGCAGAGAAGAATCATAAAAAATCCGCAAAGTTTGCAATCACTTTGCGTTTTTGTTTGTTGGAATTTTTATACAAATATATTGCGACTATTTCTACGTGTCACAAATTAATTACAAAATAGTTGTAATTTTTTGAAAGCACAAAGGTTGTTAGTACGTATGTAGTTTCAAAATATAGTTGCAAACTGACTGTTTTCTTGCAGTGATCGGAAGTGGCAAAGGATGAAATGAAACCCTTGATATATAGTCATACCAAAATTCATCGTCAAGATTGAGTTGTTCTATAATCGACAGTGTATCCGGTTTCATTTGTGGACCCTTCATTATTAAATTATGCTCTATGACATCGTCCAAGAAGACGTAACCCATCAAGATGATCTCTTTGCATATCTCATGTTCAAACCAAACACATAGACCGAGATGAGAGTTTTCTCATCCTAATTACATCCTTTGAATATCCAATCACTTGAAAAAAAAATTCCTTATTATAGTCGCATGCCTCTCTATCACCTTGTAATAACATACATGTCATATCTAATTACCTCAAAAAGTATTGATTTAAAGCTGATCGATATTTGAGAATTATGGTATAAGATATAACTCTTCTTATCAACTTTAAAAAAATCTCAAAACATAAAGCTCTCAATTCCCATAAGTTATACCACAACTTGGCGTTTCTTTATATAGTCACCAATTTCCTATTTTTAATTAAATTTCACATAAGTTTAGATAACTCCAAATATATTCTAGATATCCTAATATATATAAGATAATCTCCTAACCTTATCTCATCTAAACATAATTAGGAAATAATTTTTGCTTGATCCTCAAGCTATTTTCAAAGCTGAACTCAACAAAAAGTAAGTTAATATTTCTTGGAAATCTTCTTATAAATTCAAATTTTATACTAGTTTTTTGAGGAATTCTTTCAAATACCATCAAAATAAGTTAAAATTTCCAAAATACCACACACTCCCAAATGTTCCAAAAATACCACAAACATAAAGTGAATTTTAAGGGTGTAAAAGTTAAAATATTGTATTTGGGTTCACTAATTAGAGCGGATAGATTTTGGTTTTGGGGTTTTTGGATTAAAATTTGCAGTCTTAAAAATATTTCAAAATTTGTGGTATTTTTGGAACAAAAACATTTTTGTGGTATTTTTAGAAATAAATGTGGTATTTTTGGAACTTTTGAGAGTGTGTGTGATATGATCGAAACCAGCTCTGAAGCAAATGAACTAGAACCTGAGCCGGAACCAGAATCAGAAGGAAGGATCACCCGGTCCAAAGCCAAGGAACTAGCCAAGAAGATTCATATCATGATCCATGCAGATTCTAAAGCAGCCATGGACGTGTTCAACATATTCAAAGCCAGCCAGACTGAAGAACCATGTAACTATTAATGAGTAGCTAAGTGATGTGTTTTGTACTCTTTTCCTTGGTGGAGATTTTTGTAGGAAGGAGGTTCTCCATTAAGGTTTTTAACGAGGTAAACCACATCACTATGCCTAAGCTATTCAAGAGTAGTTACTTGGCCGAGTGTCTTAGACACTTATGCAAAAATAAACGCTTCATTTTTTTGCTTGTATTTTTAGACATCATGTTGTTTTTTTGTTTAGACTACATGTTGTTTTGGTTTGATCAAACCCTAAGATTCGTTGTTGCCTACTTATGATCAAACGCTTCCTTCTTTGTTTCTTAGTGAATGATTTTTGGAGAAAGAGCCTTTGTGCATGCGATTATTCACTCATAGATTTAAGAAACCCGAGACTTTTACAAGAAATCTATCTTACAAAAGTTTCTTCTATCCATCGATCGAAATAAACCATAATTTGGATGAGTTGAATCCACCAATCCGCCTCACCATCGCACCACTGTTGTCCAGCCACTTCTGCGCATTGTTCCAGCCATGTCTGTGCATCATCCTAGCCGATGTGCCGCATCACAATCTGATCTTGGACCGAGAATAGCCTACATCATGGCCTTTGATCAGAGTTTTTCAACTCGGGGTCGCGTCATGTGCTATTAGAGCCTAATCTAAACCAGAGGCTAAGCAAATTCCTTGCCTTAAAACCAAAATAAAATCTCATCATTTGTTTTATTGTTTCTATTTTACGTTTTGTTATTTACCATCAAAAATAAAAAATGGCATCTTTTGTTCTTGATCTTTGATGTAATTGTCAAGTCTGTCTTAGGTTTAGGTTTGTTTTTTTTTTTTAATTATTTTATTGAATCTTTGTTGTCACTTTATGTCTTAATTAGTCGTTCACTTGCTTTGCTTTGTGTTTTGATAAGTTGTTTAACTCAGGTTCCATTGCCTTGTTTCAGCGTGTATAGCTTGTTAAAGTTTGTTTTGTGTTTATTGTTGCGTCGATTCTGTTGCTTGCTAGAGTCTTAGGTTTAATTGGTTTGTTTCACTTTGTGGTGTCGTGCTATAATTGGTTTGTTTTATTTGGTGGTTTTGTGTTGGTTTACGTTTCCTTCATCTAGTTATTTGTCAATTAATTCATTGTTTTTTGTCTTGTGTATTGTTGTTTTATGTCTTGATTAATTGTTGTTCTTAAGTTTAATTCATTGTTTTTTTTCTTTATGGATTATAGCTGTTTGGTGATTAGTTTATTGCTAAAATTTTCGTGTAATCATTGCTGATTTTGTGGTTAATTCATTGATGTTTTGTATTCATGTCATTGATGTCTTGTGTTTAGATCATTGGATTAAGATGATTGTAATAGTTAGATCATCCCTTGATTGTTTTGAGGTTTTCCATCAACCTGAAATTTTCCATGTCTATGTTTCAGCTTTGTGATTTCCTTTAGAGCAATTTATTGCGAGTTATTCTTGGTATTTCATGCACCATGGAGGAACTTCGAGAAATTCGTAGATCACGGCGTTGTGAAAGAGATTATCATCATGTGGAACGCTGAAGCGTGAGTTGAATTTAAGTTCATAACTTTAAATGTGAAGCTCTTATTTTCAGGACAGAAGGACCCCGAAGCATACTTGTATTGGGAACAGAAAACCAAGCATGTGTTTGACTACTACCAAACACTTGAAGAGGAACGAGTCACTCTTGCTATAGCCGTGTTTAAATTTCATGATTTGCGATGGTGATAAAAAGACGAGTGTATAAGGAGACGGTTGCGTAAGAAGCCTACCACCTCCTGGCCATAACTTAAAGTACTTATGAGGAAAATGTACGCTCCAAGCCTTAAGATAAAGAAAAGTGGTCGATATGCAAACAAACATCAAGATACATACCCTAGAGGTAAGTCTTCTAAGTCTTCAATTTTAAAAGAATTAAGAACTTATGGATATCACGAAGAAAGGAATATTATTGAATCTAAATAAATTAAGAAAATAGAGAAGTCACAATGTTTGCTAGAAGAAAATATTAGAAGGGAGCTTTGCAATATTTTTGGAAGTTTTAATTCTAGTATAACGCACTTGTCTTCGCCAAAGGTTTATCTTGCAGGTAAAGATCAAAAGGTTCAAGAAAAAGAAGTGGAACATGTTGTTGAGAAACCTAATGGTGAAGTGGTGTACATGCAAGACCATGAAGCAATGGAGCATACTAAGTATTATGTGACTGATCAGAACGAAGAGAAGGAAATTGAGCATGTTTTAGGACATGTTGTCCCAGAGGTTAATCAAGAGGAAGAAGCTGAAAAGGATATTCAACAAACTCTTTATGAAGAAGTGTGTAATAATCAATCGCTTATACAATATGAGTTCATGATTGAAGAACAAGAGAGGTTACCTAATTCTT
Organism: Iberis pinnata; assembly: GCA_900406425.1. Classification (NCBI taxonomy): domain Eukaryota; kingdom Viridiplantae; phylum Streptophyta; class Magnoliopsida; order Brassicales; family Brassicaceae; genus Iberis; species Iberis pinnata. The sequence continues at coordinate 2,670 of OVBE01014890.1, read as the reverse complement.
TTGACTTAAAAACATATCAACAATCTGATTTTCATAGCTTTATGACTGCTTTAACACACTTTTCTAGTGTCAAAGATCTTGAGAAAGTTTCAGGTAATAAGAAGATGATCCGAATTGTAGAGGAAGCTTCCAAAAATCATATGGTGATCTATGGACAGATTCCAAATCATGAAGAAAATGATGCAATAGAAAGAAGGGATCTACAATCAATCCAAGGAGATAACTCTCACGTTACCAAGATATTCAAGAAGAATAAGTATCAAGTTGTTGATGGACAAAGCTACAACAACTCCAAAACGTTTCTAGAGGATGAAAGATCTTATAATCTTGATTATTCTCCTTATTTAAGAAATTATGAGATGCAACCATGGAGAGGATTGATCCATCCACAACTACGGAGAAGAGTGTTTACAACATTGTTGATTAAAGAATACCCACCTAATGCACATCCACCACAAAGAGATAATTTTCTCAACTCTTATGGGATAGAGAGTATAGACTTCTTTTGTGTTGGTGCAGATTATATGTTGTTGGGATTTGAGATTAACTCATATANTCTTATGGGATAGAGAGTATAGACTTCTTTTGTGTTGGTGCAGATTATATGTTGTTGGAATTTGAGATTAACTTATATATATATATATATATCAATGACCACTTTGAACACAGTATTCACTCAAAAAGGAGTCCTTCCATCCTTGAATCAACCTAAGATGATCTCATATATGATCAGAATGAAGCCTCACATTCAAATCAACAACTATGCGCAAAGTCCAGAAATTGACAGATTGACATATGCGGCTTGTAAGGGTCGTAAGATGAAGAATATCAACTAATGGAGTAAAAAGGAAAATTATATCATATTCTTCACTCAAAAAGAAAGCTTTCAAGCCATAGTGCGTTCCAATACCTGTCTGGAGTTGTCCACAATAAATTTTCAAAGTTCAACTATCTGCAACTTGCTATTCCTAAAGTTAAGCATGTGTAGACCACTTCAAACATTTATATGGCGACCTGAAGTTAGTCTCAATGATTTTAGGTATTGTAAAAACCAGTGGTGTATCAAGCCAATTCAAGAGGAGGCTAGATCCCTGATACGATCCTGATTCTATTTCCCTTGGATCTTTATCTTTGAATGAAGCTTCTGGTGCGGAATAACAACTCTATGTGAAGAATACTTTCTGGAACTTGATGGTGATGGAATATGGAAGAAATAGAGATGATAATGATGATAAAACAAAAAAGAGATGATGATCTTGTTTGAGAGTTGAATGGATTCTCAAAAGATTGCGCTTGTAAGAGAAATCCAGAATTCTGGTGGTTTGGCTCTCACCACTTAAAATTGTTTTTAGTCAACAATATAAGGGTTTTAGAATGAAAATAGACTGATTTTTATTGATATAGTCGTGCCTTTTAAATAGGAGAAGAGAAAGGTACATGCACATTTTTTTGGAAATAACAGAAANAAAACATGCAAAAAGATGCTTCTTGAGTTTAAATTCGAAATTTGACTTCTTCTTAAGTAGAATAGACATTTTCTATTCTTTGATCAAGTAATAACTAAGTCACTTAGGAAAAAGTGAATTATCAAGGCTCGTTAAAAACCTTTGCATAGAAAACCCATTGTGACAAAACCATGCAAAGGAAAAGAGTGCAAGATAACCACTTAGTTACTTAGTGTATTAACTTGATATTCTTCTTCATTTGCATAGATGTAGATGTTGTAGTTGTCCCTTGGTGTTGAGTCTCCTAGCTGCATCCTCTTGAGTGAACTCTTGACTCCTTTAGCTAACTCCTTAGCCTTAGCTCTAGTGATCACTTCATATGTTACTTTGAAAGCTTCTTCTAACTCTTGAATCTCCTCTATCTCTTCATCTGTTGAGTCTCCTTGTGAGTAGCTGATTGGAATCACATCATCCTCTCCCACTTGAAAAGGATTTGACCTTAAATCCAAATCTGCAACATAAGGATTAAGATCATAAACATTGAATGAATTACTCACATTATACTTCCTTTGGAGATCAATTTGATAGGCATTGTTGTTGATTCTCCTGGTCACTTGGAACGGTCCATCGATTCTAGGCATCAACTTAGACTTCCTTTCAGCTGGAAATCTTTCTTTCCTTAGGTGAACCCACACTAGATCACCTTCCTCAAAGATCATCTCCTTTCTTCCCTTATTAGCTTGCTTAGCATACAATCTGGTTTTATGCTCTATGTTTTGCTTAGTTTTCTCATGTAGCTTCTTAACATATTCAACTTTCTTCTTTCCATCTAAGCTGCATCTTTCACTTAAAGGTAAATAAATTAGATCCAAAGGAGATAAGGGGTTAAATCCATAAACAATTTCAAATGGTGAAAACATTGTGGGAGAATGTTGCGCATGATTATAAGCAAACTCAACATGAGGCAAACATTCTTCCCAAGACTTTAAATTACTTCTTACCAACGTCCTAAGCAATGTAGATAATAATCCATTTACCACTTCAGTTTGGCCGTCAGTTTGAAGATGACAAGTAGTAGAAAATGTTAGCTTGGTTCCTAACTTAGCCCACAAAGTTTCCCAGAAATGACTAAGAAATTTGGTATCTCTATCAGAAACTATCACCCTACGCATTCCATGTAATCTCACAACTTCTCTAAAGAATATATTAGCAACATTAACAGCAT
>OVBE01014889.1:0-11808 GCA_900406425.1 Iberis pinnata | reverse complement strand
TTGAGCTTATTTTCCTAAAGTTAATAAAGAGAGTTATTCTTTATATTCAATCTTAACATAATATCGATTGCTTTAAAACAATAATCTGATCATAGATGGTGTTCGATTATAGTGAGGTATGATCCATATAATCAGTTAAAGTACATATCGAAAGAAAATAGAGTGCAATGAGCGATTAATTAAACGAGGTGTGCGTGAGAACGTAATCATCAAACGATTATTCAGTGTGTAAAACAATCAATCAACTAAAGTAATAATTGTTGCTCCTTTTGGTTTGACGTGGAATCGATCAAATAATAGGAAAATATTATAAGCATGTAATGACTTATCTTAATAGTGGTGTTGCCGAGCTTGTAGATCGGAAAAGGAACCAGACGACGTAAGTAACCTGGTTGGTACGTGACTTCTAGAATTTTAATTTCTAGAACCTAGAGTCCCCACAGTCGGCGCCAATTGTTGAACTAGGATTTCAACAAATCTATATTAGATTTAGATGTGAAAAATATGCTCTGAAAGATGTAACTATTGAAATTAGGGTTTATGAGTTAGATCGCATGTCGATCTAACTCAAAGAAAAGAGATGAATTATTCGATTATTTTTAGGTCTAATGTCTATGCCTATTTATAATATAATACAAATGATCTTATTTAGATCTTCACATAAATATCTCCTAGATATTCTTCCATATCTCCTTATTTCTTTTTAATCGAGTTGGGTTTTGGTGAATATGATATTAAATCTAATTGGACCTTGATCATGGTGCTAAACCCGATATCAAGAAACAGTGTGATATAACTACAATTCATGCATAAAAAGAAACAAATGTGGTTCATACGAAATAAACATTACATAATTCTTTTTCAATCATAACATAAAATTTTAAGAGGTACAGAATTGTTTAAAACTTTTTTGGTTTGCATTAACTAATTATCGTTTATTTTTTAAAAAATGAAAAATTTGATGGTTTTTTTAATAATGTATTATTTGATAAATAATATATTATTTATGTTTCGTTAATATAAACTCAAAGATCTATCTATTAATAATTTTTATTAACTTTAAGTTATAAAATTAATTTTCTTCTCAATTTATTGTAGGTTTCTCAGAATAAAAAATTACAATATATATATAGATAATATATGTTTAAGAGAAATTATGATTTTTATTAACTATATTTCTTAATAAATAAATTTAGTTTAAAGATATTTTAGCCATCTTGGTTACTAAATAAAAAATATTTTTTCAAATTAACTAAAGTTTCCAAAACCAATATTACAAAATCTTATTATATAAATCGGAACGCGTTTAACGTGAGTGCGACACGTAAGCAAAATTATAATTAATAAAATTGTGACACGTGTCATTGTTAATTAAGATCATGACATGTGTCAACGTAGTATTTATACTAATGGAAGCTTTCTTATTGTTAGTTTTTTATTTTTCTGAAATAATAGAATAACAAAAAAGAAAGAGTATTATTATTTTAAATGGAAACTACAGAAAAAATATGAATATTATAAGATTAAAATAACAAGAATATACAATGTATAAAAAATATATCGATAATTATTTCTCATAATTTTTGTAAACGATAATTATGGATATTTATAATAATAAATTACAAAAATCTAATAATGACTAAACTTTTACTTTAATGTCGATTATAATATATAATCACTTGGGTTATCATTTTTAAATTTAAATATTTTACATTTACCAGCGTATCACGCGGGACCTAATCTAGTATTAATATAAAATACAAAAACACATCTCAATAATAATGAGAATTCCGGGACTAAGATTAGGTTAAATATATAATAGTCTTAGAAATCCCAGTAATGAAATTATTTTAACTTTATCATGGAGTGTCAATTATCCTCTTCTAGAGGACATTTTTCGTAAATCGTTTGTAATTTCCCATGTGAGAATGCGTATACTCCATGTGATTTTCCCCCTCTAATACATCTAATTGTGGGGGGAAAAAAATCTTTCCCGCTTCTTATTTTTCTCTTTTCATTTGAACTCCTTTTCGCCTCTTTTTTTTGTTGTCTCTGGCTGGCCTGGACCGAACGCTTATAAATATACCTTTTTGTTTTTATCTTCTCAGTTCCATAGCCAGAAATTTCCTTTCTATGGTTTACCATCGATTTTGACTTTGCATACCTCGGTTTTGGCTGGAATTTGATCAATGTATCTTGATTCAACTTTATGGCTTGTGTAGATTTTCTCCACAGTGGTGGATCCGTCATCATGGTGGCTGCACATAGCATGTTTGGTGTGCAAGAGATGGTGGTACTGATCGGTCTGCGGTGCTGTTTCCAAGATGGTGGTTCCTCTTAATGGAAAGAGAACAATATACGATTTAACAAACTATTTAACAAACACAAAATCCTTTATTAAACTTTATTTGCTTAATCTTTTACAAATTTCCTACCCAAAAAGTTTTACACAATCTCATTCTTCTTTCGATTGCTACCTACAAGTTTAATAAGAACCACTACTTCTAAAAACTAAGCTACCCACACTCGTATCTCTAACAGAAGTAATGAACACTCACCCGATAAACTTCCTAAATTAAGAACCAAAATGTAAGACTAGCAAGAATAAAGATCTAAAGTGTTGGCATACCAAAACACCTTTAGGTTTTTTAATACTAATACCCGGAACCCTAAAAAAGAAGTCCTAACAGCATTTCTTCTTGAAGTGTATCTCCTTAAATATCTCAACACGAGATTCTCTCGATAAAATCCTTTTGTTCCAATCTTCTTTGGAATATCTTTATCTTTAATAAATTTGCATTTTATCCGCTTTCCTCCGAAATCCAAGTTGTTGCATTCACATCTCTGGATTCTCTTCAGTCCTATGTTTCCAAACCACCTTCTGGTTCCACTCAACTCTTTGATTGCTCTTCTCCTGAATCCACGCTTTCAATCTCCCTTTTTTTAACTTGATGTCTTAATCAAACACCCGTTTGTTTCCTGCATCTCAACATTAAAAAAGTGAACATATCTAATACATATTCGAGTATTGTTAGTCTGTTAAAACATAACCACTTCATGCTTTAACCACATAAAAAGTTTTTAAATTGAAAATAGCGAGGTTTTAAAAACAGACCAAAAACAGGAAGAACAACCTACTAAGCCAATTAGTTCTGATTTCGAGAAAAACTAAAGTTCTCACAAAACTCTGAAAATAAAAAATCTAAATTCTGGTTGCTTCTCCCCAAGAATCCTGCACGTTCTCACTAGTCGGATTCCACTTCATCTTTACTATTTCCTCCTCCTACTTGAGTGAAAATCAAGTTAAAAACATAAATATAACCCTATAAAGTGAGTTTAAGAGTACTTACCAGTAACCAACGCCTCCTCAAGCATATGAATAACCAACCTCATTGCCTTCTGAAGTGTAGATGATGACGATTCAAGGTCATGACGCTTTACCTTTAGTTTAGGACCAGTCTTAGGTTGGGACGTCTTCGAATATATAAGCTTCTTTTGTCCAATATGCGTCATAGTCTTAGATGCCTTTGGTTAAGCAATAGATAATGGCTTGACATCAAGCTTCGAAGTAACAAGATGCTGATCATTTATCAGCCTGTTGATGAGACTTGGAAACAAATGAAAAAAACTTAGATTCAAGAGTCTTTGCATGATTCATGATGTGCTCAAAGACTAAGTTCCCAAGGTTAAATGCAATTTTGTGAGCCACCTTGTAAAGGATCATTGCTCGACTTGTATGCATATACCCATCATTCTTGGATGGGTGCCTTTTCCTATAGCGGACTATACAGCTCTCTCATCTCCTCTGTGAAGCTTCCAATAGTCAATCCATACCACTTTTTCACCGTTCCCCCACTTCAAAACACAACCAACTGATCATTAGTCACATCAACAACATGAATTTTTCTGTTAAGAATCTAAAATGGTTTATGAATTGAAATGGTTTAGAATTGAAATGTAAATAAATATATATTTTTTAAAAATCTCAAGTTTCTTAACCATTGGAGGTAAAAAATTTAAAAATCTTAACAAAATTTCTTAATCATTAAATTGACTATAAAATTGGTTAAGAACCAATAATTGGTTCTTAACCATTGTACATGCTCTTATCAAGTTACCGACTTAAGGATAACCCAGTCCTTATTACATTCTAACCAAAGCATTGACATCATGATAAGTGTTGAGTCATGCTTGATGTTGTACTCAGCAACGGTGTGATTATCCTCGAGCTGTATACCTTGAAAGATCAGTCTCTCGTGTTCCACTTGAATACCATACGTCTCTCGAATCTTGGCCTTAACTTCTGCAATTGTATTGGATCCTTTAACCTCAACGATGTAAGTCCTGCCCGAAAGAGTGTTTATAAATACACACATGGTTTCTCTATCAAGACTTGGACCTAGTCTCAAAACAAGTTCACGAATTGGCTCACCATTGATCTTGAGGTCAATGGTTTTGGAACTATCTTCAACTTTTAAGTTTATGCTCTTTCCCTTCACTGTCTTGATTAAAATATTCATTGCAAACCCCAACTTCTTTTTCAAAAATAAAATAATTTTTCTATGTGTTTCTTTCTCTCTTAGGGTTTTTCTTATTTATATATATAACATTACGTAGGCCGGTTCGTGTCAAATAAAAATAATATTTTATTTTTTCCTTTTTGTTTTTATATATTGATAAAATGGAAATAAAATATTAGATATTAAAATGAAGAAAGTCTCCTGATATTAAGAAGGAAACACACCTTTCTGTAATTATTGCTTTTCTCTATCTAAAAAGAATGCAATCACACCTTTTCCCTAGAAACACATCGTTCTATAATTAATTAATGGAGTGTATATTAAATTGAAAAGTTAAGTTTTAAGTATTGAAATTTGGAAATATAGATAAAATGGGTTAAAGAGAGATAAATTAACAGCACAATTATTACTTTTTTTCTTTAATACAAATGAAATCTAAAACATAACACATACATAAACATAAAAACCCAGTTGTTTATTTAGATAAATCAGATATCAAGAAAACACATTAACTATTTATTATTAAAACACATTAACTCAGATATTAGTCTTGTATAATACAGATAAGTATTACTGCTTTTAATATCGAGAAATTTTCATAACCGAGGTCAAACTGATAGGATTTTCTTGTAAAAGTCACTAAATTGTACACGTATAAATGTTTGATTGACATTTTGTCAGTCATAATTTTTTAATTTTATTAAATATTAAAGGGTTTAAAAAAATTTCATTACGATTTCAGTTACTGAGGTAAGAATAACTCAGCCCTTATCAAGTTACCGATTTAAGAATAACTCAGTTCTTATTACATTCCAGATGCACGAATAACTCAGCCCTTATTACGTTATTGAGTTAAGAATAATTCAACCTTTATTACGTTTACCGATTTAAGAATAACTCAGCCCTATAGAACAAAAAATATATTAGTTGTGTACTAATCGAAGAGGCACGATTTATGGTATTTCCGCCTCTTCAATTTTTTGTTCATAATTGGACATCATTACACGCCCCGTAAATCACATTACATCTACGTATTATGACATCTTTAGCCGCGGTAGAGAGATACTCACTTCATCGTCCCATCATAGCTGCCTATTATGACATAAAAGCTGACAAATAAGCATAGGGTTTGACCTCAAAAACTTATTATTCCATCATAGCTGCATAGTACTAGTAAGACATCATTTGCCTCGGTTATAACAATTTCTCGATATTATACGCCTAAGCTATTGTTTATCGTTCTGCTGGGTTATTAATAGTGTTTTATAATAAACGGTATTTTATTTTATATTTAATGCATGAGTTGTATAATTTAAAATACACGAAACAACTTCCAAGCCGATTTTTCTTTACAGAAATGAGCGTTTTTTCGTCTCTAATTCTACGACTTAGTTATTTTTCCTGTACGGATGAGTTATATTTTCAACTAAGCGATGTTTAAGACTGAGTTATGTTTACTTTATGATGAATTTTTCTTCGTGGTTATAATGTTTGTGTTACGAGTGTGTAGTTTCGAAATCGAAAGAAAAGATTCCATGCGTCATTATTGTGAGGAAAATAAAGAAAAGAGATTGTGAATTTGTGAGTTATGTTCCTTACTTTCCGACTAAGTTATAATCGTGGTTATAATTCTAAGAAGTTGCATAAAATACTGGAATTACAAATTGTACATATTCAGAAGGAAATTAAAATACAAACAGCAAATGCTAAAGAAAACATAAAAACATATTCAGATAAAGAGAGGGAGAATCGTCGCGTCAAAGTCAGATATTTTTGTCACGTTTGAAAATTCCCGCATAGGGTTTCACCTCGGCAAAGTAATATCACACCATCGCCTCATACTGCCTAATAAGCATTATTTTCCTCTGTCCTATTAATTCATTGATATTAGTGCTCAGTCGTATTTTACACGTCTAAATATGAAGCGACTGAGTTATTGTTAGGTTTGGGTTCCTTGTCATTGTTTGGCTGGTTTACAGACACATTAAGGCTGAGGTAAAGGATACTTTAAAGACAACAGTACAAATACAGAAATGCTGATTTATTATTACCTCAGCGACGTAATAAGACATCATTACACTCATCGTAAATCACATTATATCTGCGTTTTATGATATCTTTAGCCGCGGCAAAGAGAGAGACATAATTTATTGTCCCGTCATAGCTGCCTAATATGACATAAAAGCTGACATAATAAGCATAGAGTTTGACCTCGAAAACGTATTATCCCATCATAGCTGCATAGTACTAGTAAGACATCATTTTCCTCGGTTATAACAATTACTCGATATTATAGGCCTAAGTTATTGTTTATCGGTGATTAGCTAGGGCTTCAACTCTTTCCATAATTAACTTTAGCATCAAGTCTTGCTTGAATGTCATCGCCTCCGCCGGGCTCTCCGCCTACAGCGTCAGCACCGGACCCCCATACTGCTCCTGGCACAAGTTCCTCTACAGCTCCAGCGACAAAATCTCCCTGGTCCAAACCGGAAATTCAATCACCACTAACGCCATCACCTCTGTTCTCAACTACGACTCTGTTATCCGATCTCACACACAACAACTCTCTGTTCATGTCTTTTACGGAGTGGTCTCTGCGACAATCCCACAGCAGATTCGCGATGACCCTCAACCTCTTTGGTCGAATTTTTTGTTGGTTATTTCATAGGAGAAGCACCACATATTGGTAAAGTACATGCCACTATGGACCGTCTCTGGAATCGAGATGGAAAGGGGAAAAAATTGATGTCCAATTTATCAAACTAGACATGGTTCTATTCCGTATTGAATCAGCGGACCTTCGACAAAGTGTTTGTCGTAAACGTTATTGGCATTTCTCTGATAACCTACTTGTTTTCCAAGATGGAGTCCATCTAAGGATCAAGAGCAACCGAATTTAACAACAATGCCTCTTTGGGTTGACTTTAAAAATGTACCTGATTATTTGTTTTCCCATGTTTCTTGGGGGATATTGCTGGTCACTCGCAGCATTTGCACCCGACCACAGAAAAGTGTATGCGCCTTCACATAGCTCAGGTTATGGTTGTTTCAAACCTTGATAAAGAGCTTATTATTGAGATCCACTTGGATGGCATCGAAACCCGGGTTGTTGTTTCCTATCCTTGGTTACTAGCTCGTTGTTCTTCCTGTAACAATTGGGGCTACAAGGTCTCGGATTGCAAGAAGCAAAACACTACTACGACACCTGCCCCACCTATCGTCCCAGCAACTGAAACACTCCTTGCTTCTCCTTTATTTGAAACCATTATTACTTCTACGCCTGAAACAACACCAATAACTCTACTACAAACGTTGAAACAAGTCCTCCTATCATCCAGGTTACGGAATCACTTGTTGCCAAGAACATTAATATGGAAAAATCTCCAGCTCATGATCATGGCATCAACAACCCACCCATTCACAAGCTAGCTTTGGAAATTGCAGCACCCCTACTTGACACCACCACGACTACTACATCTGCACCAGACCCAATGTTTTCTGCTGATGACACTGTGACCAATGTTTCGAAGAGGCTCACTGTCTCACGCCATGGACGGATCTTTCCCCTTTCCCCAACTAAATTAGCCTTGGTTACAAAAGCAGATACTGACACTTTCTCACCCAACTCTTGGTTTTCAGTTTTGGCTAATGTAGGTAATATTGAAGATGAAAAAGAAGAAGGCCATATAAAAGATAATGATAATCAAGTACAAAGCAATATAGGCGCTCGGTACAGTACCCATCCCAAGCAAAAACAACAAGGCCAACCAGCAAACAACCGGAAACCAGTCAAGCAAGATTTCAACAAAAAACATCTGAATGTCTCCACACAGAGACAACAATGAATATATCAATTTTCTCTTGGAATACTCGAGGCTTCAACCAGCCTCATATGCACGTTATATTCAGGCATTGGAATCGTATTAATAATCAGCAATTTGGTTGTTTATTGGAAACACATGTTTAACTTTCAAACTATCCTCGCGTTTTACAATCTGCTTTTCTTGGGTGGAATGCCATTCATAATTATTCCAACAATCGCCTTGGTAGAATATGGGTTTTTTTGGAAAGATGGTGTTATTGTTACTCCTCTACTTATCACTGCTCAATTAATTACAGTCCTTGTTACACTTGATTCTGGCTCCATTGTCCTTATTTCTTGTGTATATGCTTCAAACTTTCAGGCTGATCAGGTTCACCTTTGGCAAGCTTTGATTGATAGTCATCGTCTCTATGGCCCTTTACCAATTCCTTGGATCATAATGGGCAATTTCAATGAGATCCTCTCCTCCACTGATCATTCAAACCACATTCGCGGACAGCGCCTTCTCGGCATGCTGCAATTTCAAAAGCTTGTAAACCAACTAGACCTGGCTGACTTGGTGTACCTAGGGCCTCGTTATACTTGGTCTAATGAACGTGAAAATGACCCCATAGCCAAGAATCTTGATAGAGCCTTAATCAATGATGCCTGGATGCAGTCGTTCCCGGGAGCGTATGCAGTATTCGAAGCAAACGGTGACCATGCCCGCTGCGTTATCCACTTCTCTTCCCACCCCAACAATATTCGAAAGCCATTTAAGTTTAATAATTTCATTACTGATCACCCTTCCTTTTTGTAGATTATAGGTACAACATGGAATGACGATCCAACTATACATCACTCCCGTTTGAGTTTGCGGCTATTCCACACGAAACTAGAGTTGCTAAAGCACACGTTCCGAAACATAAACAATTCACACTACATCGACATTACAGGGCGTACCAGATCAGCCTTTGATCATTTATGTGCTTGTCAAACGCAAATTCTCACGGATCCATCACCAGTTAATATCACAGCAGAGGCAGCCACGACGCAATATTGGTCCGCTCTTGCCAACGCGGAAGAGCGTTTGTACCAACAATAATCAAGGATAACATGGTTTCGTAATGGTGATCGGAATACTGATTATTTTCATCGGATAGCTTCATCTCGGTCTAGCCGCAACTCTGTTCAGTGCTTATTGTTACCCACCGGACAATTCACTATAGATCTTTCCGAGATTAAGACTGAAGCAATCCGCCACTTTGAGACTTTTCTTCAATACCCTGACACTATTACTCCTTTAGATCCACATGTACTTGACACTTTACTCACTTATCGATGTTTACTCCCTGCAGGTGAGCGCTTGACAAGTCCGGTGCTTGCAGATGAGATCCATGAAACACTATTCTCAATGCTGCAAAATAAGGTTCCAGGACCGGATGGATACACAAAAGAATTTTTCAAAGCAGCTTGGCCGGTTATTGGTGCAGAATTCATAATAGCAATCCAATCTTTTTTCATTTTTGGGTTTCTACCTCATGGGACTAATGCAACATTTAAACCTCTAATCCCAAAAGGTGATGACCCTCAAGCAATAAAGGATTACCGCCCCATCTCTTGCTGCAACATAATCTACAAATTCATATCAAAGATCCTTGCAAATCGCCTTAAAGTTCTCCTCCCAGAGTTCATTGAGTCGAACCAAAGTGCCTTCATCAAAGATCTTCTTCTATTAGAAAACGTTCTCCTAGCAACAGAGCTTGTTAAAGACTTCCATAAACAAAACATCTCATCCAGGTGCACTCTAAGGCTTAACATAGCCAAAGCATTCGATACAATACATTGGAAGTTCATTTTGCCCCTTCTCCACACGCCAATTTTCCTCCACAATTTATCCACTGTATCCATCTCTGCCTTTCAACAGCACCCTTTTCAATCTCGGTGAATGGAGAATTTGCGGTTCACTCCTCTAGTTCTCGCGGTCTCCGAGAAGGTTCTATTCTTTCCCCTTACTTATATGTTATTGCTAGTAAATTTTTTCTCAAAGGTTACCATCCTTGTTGTGAGGAGTTACATCTTACCCACCTTTGCTTCGCCGATGACATCTTAGTGTTCTCGGATGGCTCCCCAGCCTCCCTCAATGGAATCTTACAGGTTCTTAACACTTTCAGAAATGCCTCCGGTCTTCGAGTAAACCTCTCCAAATCATCAGCTTTCCTGACGGCAAACCCCGATACCATCCTTCAACAACTTAGTGCGGCTAATGGCATCCAAGCATCTATTCTTTCATCATTTTTTGTTGTACATAAACTACTCTTTTAGTCTAATAAATTTAACATTTCATCAAAAAAGTTATTGTTTATCATTCCGCTGGTTATTGTTATTGTTTTATAATAAACGATATGACTAAGTTATTTCTATGGAATGCATGAGGTATATAATTTAAAATACACGATATGGCTAAGTTACATCAAGCTGATTATTACTTCAGCTTGATCTAACTCAGCCGTATTGTGTATTTTAAATTATATAACTCATGCATTATATGTAAAATAACTTAGCCGTATCGTTTATTATAAAACAATAATAATAACCAAACAGAATGATAAATAATAACTTAGGTGTATAATATCGAGTAATTGTTATAACCGAGGCAAATGATGTCGTACTAGTATTATGCAGCTATGATGGGCTAATACGTTTTTGAGGTCAAACCCTATGCTTGTTATTTCAGCTTTTATGTCATTAGGCAGCTATGACGGGACGATAACGTCAGTCTCTCTCTATTTTCCGCAGCTAAAGATGTCAAAATATGCAGATATAATATGATTTACGAGGCGTGTAATGATGTCTTATTACATTACCGAGGACAACAAAAAATTAAAGAGGCGGGAAAACCAAAAATCGTGCTTCTTCGATTAATACATGACTAATATATTTTTAAATGTATACTAATTATGCATCTTATATTTAGAAACATATAATTAAAGTAATAATATTAAAATATGAATATAACTTACCATTAATGTTTTTTTAAAAAGACATCAAGCGAAGATTAGAGTAATCCTTGATACTGAGAAGGCTCTAATCTTCATGGTTTTTGTAGGGGGTGCAAAAAGCTCACTCATGATGTTTTTGAGTGTCCATTGTTGCAGAAAGAGCTAGAAAAGAAGCCTAACAAACCATAAGGTGGCCGTCATAAATACATAAGAGGAGCAGGACAATCAACGTAAGGGAAGATTATTGACAAGCTCAACAGAGAAGTTCAGGAGAAGGTTCTAGTAGGAACGGTGGACAAACTGGTGGAAGACTACCGGTAAAACAGAAACTATTTTCAGAAGGTCCAGATATTGTTGGACAAGCTTCTGATGAATTCAAGATTCCGGTGGTTACCAAGGAGTTTTCCGGTACAAGGAATGGTGATGGGGCGGGTAAAACTTCCATCCAAAACAATAGGGCTCGAGATTCTCAGGAAGGGCCGGT